>BMAU01011898.1:0-13294 GCA_019973935.1 Trichonephila clavipes | reverse complement strand
AATATTTTTCTAATGTATATATATATAAATATATATATATATATATATATATATATATATATATATATATATATATATATATATATATATATTATATATCTGAATATAACGTTATTATCAAATATTACGTTCTACCCCTGATTATCTCAAGCTCCTTAAAACTAACTTCAACTCTAATAGGGTGGAATTCTTGGATTTAGACTTGCATCTTATTAACAATAATGTAGTCAGTAACATTTTTGACAAAAGAGATTCGTTTAAGTTCCATATAATTAAAATTCCCGTATGGAACAGTAATTTTCATATATCAATTTACAGAAATATCATTTTGAATTTTTATTTAGAAATGATAACTTAACTACCCACAAAATAGATAAATACAATAATATAAAAAAAATTTTCAATGTTGTTTGGATCATGAAAATACCCTTTTAATTTCTTGAGATCTTATATTCATCACAAATACATTAACTGTCTTGCTACTTCGAATTCCAAATTCACCACACAACAATAGGTTTTCAAAGTCAGCATGTTAGTGGTCTTGCTGTGAAGATTATATCATAAACACTCATATCACAGTTTACATTTTTTCCACACACATCTTAAACATCTTACACATTGTTGACAACCAACCAAATTAAATCCTAGCAATTTTACATTTTTGACAATCAACCAATTCAAATTTTACCATATTTGATTGTCGTCATTTTATACTTGTCTTTGCTGGCTGGTTTAAAAATCAGCCCAAAAGATGTGTTTATGTTTTTTCGAATTTTTTAACTTGGTGAATAATTGACTTTCATTAATGGCAAGATGATTGTTTCTCTTCGTAAAAGCTTTGTGAATAAAGAAATTTTGTTAAATTTTTTTTTAAAGATACTTTTCTTATGTAATTGTTCTAGTATATTTTTCTATTTTTCTTACATAATTATTTTGTGATTTTTCTGCATTAAGAGTTTGAGAGTTTGTTACATAATAGTAGTGATTGGTTTTATCATGCTCTCTGAGTTATACTTTCTCTGAAGTTTTGTTTATTTTATTTTATTTGGTTTTCCTACCGAGTTGCAAAGGGGGAAGGTTGGCGCCTTCAAACTAGTTTAACCCCACTTATTCGGTCCTAAGTCCGAAATTGCTTTCTGACTCGCTAGGTTCTTCTTTTTTGTAGTTATTTTATTTCTCTATAATTTTGTTCTTCATGTTCAGCTTTTATATTTTTATTACGCTATTTCTTGTTATGTTCTTTATCTATTATTTCTTGTTTTTGTTAAATAATACATATTTCTTTTATATATATATTTTATGCATTCATTTGGCTGCTTTGCGCCTATCTATGGATAAATCTATTTATTTACTAATGAGTTTGTTCAGTTATGTATGTAGTCAATATAGAGTATGTTTGCTTATAGCGAATTTTGAAATCGCCATTAGATTCAAAATCTTGTCTATGAATGTTTTTCTTTCTTTTTCTCTTTTTTATTAAGTTTAATTTGGCCTTGTTCTTTTTCCTTGTGTGTTTTTCTTGTTTATATAAAAATATTATGCCAACTTCTGATTTTGTGCCTATAAAGTAATTGTGGATATGTTATCTATGAGTGGATTAGATTTTTTGGAATTATTGCTCATTATTTCACGTTATATTAATGTGATTGAAAAAACTTTTGCTAATTATATTTTATTTGGGTCCTTTCAATGTACCTTTAACTTTTAAAATAACTATGAATTTGAAAAATAACTAGTTTTATGCGACTGGCAATTTGTTATACTAGGGTATGACATTGCTCGGTGGTACAGTATAATGGTATCTGTACCACCGTCATCCATTTACCATTTTATGTGACCTTATATAGAAATTTTGTATATATTTGGGTATGGCTTTAGTTGGTTGTGGAGATGGGCACAAAGGTTCTGAGTTGGCATATAAAAAAACTATAAATTTTTTAAAAAATACAAAAAAAATGTGTGAATTGTTTTGATAATCAGAATTTTTTGCTTTCCCTTTTGTATCTAAACATTGTCGTGTTAGAATTTTTAAAACTCGAATTTTTTGGAACTCTAAATATAAGAATTTATCTCGTACAACAAAACGAAATATTCATTTTTCCGATAGTATTGATGAAAATCAAAGAGATAATGATTTTGATAACATATTAGAAACTAGGGTTTTTCAGAGATATTCATGCTTTAAAACTAAAATTTAGATCTTGCACTGATAAAAGATGCAAGGCGTGTGGCATGATGAGTGGGGAACAGTTGGATATGGATGCAGGTTATTTATTTTGTAAGACTTTTAACTGTGTTTACAAAATGACATGCAACATATGTAAATTTGCTTACATAGGTCAGACCTCTAACACTATCAATATTAGATTGAACCAGCATAGGTCTGATACAAGGAAATTTGATTGCAACAAAAACCAGGCTAAGATTGAGATAGGACACTTTCATAAACATGGATTCAATAACATAACTGTACATATACTTAGAATAGTGCCAAATATTAAGAACAAAGATTATGGTTCGAAAACTTTTTTATAGATTCATTTAGATCAATATTATCCTTATGGTTTTGAATGTTATATGGAAAGGTGAAAATGTCTTTATTAACTTTTAAACAAAAATCCGAGAATGCATTATATCTTCCGAATTTTAATAAATTTATTGATAATAGTAATAATATTCGTTTAGCGAGAATTTCAAAAGCTAAACGCAGAAAAGAGTTACCCAGGAGATATATCAACCTCAAGGAATTCTATGTTAGAATTAGCTGCTAAATTTGATGATAACTACAACACAGGCTTAATTAAATCGTTTATGTTTGGCTTGAATAAAACTGAAATTAAAACTATGACAGATATTTTAAGCAGATATAAATTTCGAGATTCTCATGGCATGCATATGATTCGAGACCTTAATAAGTATTTAGTACAAAAAATGAATATTAAATTAGATGCAAGTGAAAATTACTCTATAGAATATTGTACATTATTATTTATGAATAAATCCTTTAGCAAAGATTAATTTTTCAAGTATATTTCAAAAATATCAATCCTTTTTTCCTATTAAAAATATTATTATTAAAAAGGCTTTCAAATACAACAAGAAATTTGGGTAGATTTATATTTAATTATAATCAAATCTCGGAGCTCCTAAGTTCTGATTCATGTGGAGATGCACCTATATCGAGACTATATTGATGATTATCATCGGCACGTTGTCACAGGAGACCTTAGCATCGTGAAAGATGATTTGTTAAGATATTTTATGGAAAAAGGTACCGGTTTTAGACTGATGATCACAAAAAATAAATCTAACGTTATGAAACAAATCATAAAAGATTTAGATAAATTCTACCTTAAAATGGCAATTAAATACGGAATGCCGATAGAAGCATTCAATCAATTTAGATCTTATATAGCAACAGAAATTCGGGAATTAGATTTTACTGTTGAAAATGAAATATGTATAAAGATCCTTAAATCATCAATAGTAAATATCCAAAATGACTTCGTTATTACATATGTTGATACGTCTCTGCTAATTATGCCATAATTTGTAAATATTTTTACAGTAAAATATTAAGTAACCGTCATTTTAAATAATAATTCATTTCAAAAATCAATTCACAATAATAGAAGATGATAATCGTCTTTTAGCTTTGAACAAAAGACTGAATATTCATCTAAATAATATTAAATATCCAAGTATTTTTTAACACCAAAAATTTCATAAAAAGCCCTATAAAATTCCGTAGTATCACTAATGGATACAATACTTATATCACGAAGTCTGGGAAGATCTTGCAATCTCTTCTTCAAAATCTAATTGATAATTTACAAAACATGGCAATTATTAAAAATAGCTTAGAGATTGCTAGAGTTACTAAGGATATGTTGATTTTTTCTATGCATGTGGTTTTAAATTCGAGGACCTTTTTAATTCTATAGATATTGGACTTGATCCGATTAAGGTTCTACAGGTGCTAACTCGCGATAAATATGGAGATTATATACTTCAATGAAAAAGAAAAAATTGATATTCTTGTTAACCTCGTATTAAAAGAAAATTTCATTACATTTGATCAGAATCTTTTATAAAACAGATCAGAGGATTACCTCAGTTCAGTGGTTCATAGCTTAGTAATTGTTCAGCAAACCCATATCTTACATTTTTTTTGAAATTGATCATGTTGTAAATGATTCTTACTTAATTTATCGTTATATAGATGATATAATAATTTTTGGTAAAAAATAGTGAATACAAACCAAACTATGCCACGTCCTACCCTGATTTATCTCAAGCTCCTTAAGGCTAACTTCAACTCTAATAGGGTGGTGGAATTCTTGGATTTAGACTTTGCATCTTGTGCTTATTAACAATAATGTAGTCAGTAACATTTTTTACAAAAGAGATTCGTTTAAGTTCCATATTATTAAAATTCACATAATATAATTACCTGGGACAATCCATTTTCTATATCAGTTTGCAAATATCATTTTGAATTTTTATTTAGAAATGATAACTTAACTACTAAAATATGTATATGAATCGATACAATAATATAAAAAATTTTTTCAATCTTGTTTTAGGAAGATCTACCTACATGAATGCCATGCTCGTTTCTTAAAACTTAGCATATTCTCTGGCAGTAGTGTAAGTCTTGCACTCACTGATTCCGTCCACCACAACATAATGGGTTTTCCAAGTCCGGCATGTTGAAGTAGCTGGTCTTTGCTGTGAAGATTATATCATAACACTCATATCACAGTTTACATTTTTTCCACACACACGATCTTAAACATCTTACATTGTTGACAACCAACCAAATTAAATCCTAGCAATTTACGGACGACAATCCAACCAATTCAAATTTTACCATATTTGATTTAATCGTCGTCGCTACCCTACTATGTCTTTGCTAAGTTAGTTTAAAAAGAAATCAGCTCAAAGATGTGTTTATGCTTTTCGAATTTTTTAACTTGGTGATGATATTGACTTTCAGTAATGGCAAGATGCTTGTTTCTCTTCGTAAAAGCTGTGAGGTAAAGGGGGTAATTTTGTTAAATTATTTTTTGAAAGATACTTTTCTTATGTAATGTTCTAGTATTTTTTCTATTTTTTCTTACATAATTTTGTGATTTTTGTGATTTTCTGCATTAAGATTTGAGAGTTTGTTACATAATAGTAGTGATTGGTTTATCATGCTCTCTGAGTTATACTTTCTCTGAGTTTTGTTTATTTTTATTTTTATTTGGTTTTCCTACCGAGGTTGCAAGGGGAAGGTTGGCGCCTTCAAACTAGTTTAACCCCCTATTCGGTCCTAAGTCGAAATTGCTTTCTGACTCGCTAAGGTTCTTCTTTTTTGTAGTTCTTTTTTATTTCTCTATAATTTTGTTCTTCATGTTCAGCTTTTTTATTTTTTATTACGCTATTTTTTTTTGTTATGTTCTTTATCTATTATTTCTTGTTTTTTTGTTAAATAATACATATTTTCTTATATATATATATATATATATATATATATATATATATATATTTATATATATATATATAAAATACTGTATCTATTAAATTACTTAAATATCAAATTTCTCCCTCATAGCTACAATAATGCGCCATTGCATAAGAAGGTTTAAGACGTGTTCATGTATTCAGAACTGTTACGTGATTCACGCGCAGGTATATACCCGAAGAAGTGGTATCAAAACAATATATTTAGAGTTCGAATACAAGTTAAGGCCCCTCAAAGGATATGACATTAAAAGTCAATGCACGAAAAACTATCCATTTACCAAAAACGGTTCAGAATGAGCGCTGAAAAAAGAAGATGGTAGGTATGGCACCTGGCAAATGCCGGGGTAACATAAGTGAATTTCAGAGTGGATGAAAATATGCTATTTTTAAATTTATCAGTGCCTTAGAGGAAATTATCACGAGCATGTGTGTGAGATCATTTTGATATTCTTTTTACAAAGAATCGTCAGTAAATCTAGCAAAAATTCAAGATCATATCTTTTTTTTTTAAGGGAGGGGGTTCACTAAAAATAAATTTGTAAATAGCCTCCTTTAATCCTTAAAAAATTGAGACTTTTCGAAATATAGTAATCGGAATTGTGCCTAGATATTATTAACAAATAAAATATAATTTTAAATAAATAACAATTGCATTCATTATGCAAATATATTAAATTTTATACCCTGTCCTACCTAAAACCTCAACAATCCTAAAAGAATAAGATAATGAATAACTCAGAAATAATTCGTAGAATAAAAGTAGGACAAGATCCCCCTTTCCCCAAGGTAGAGCGACTGGAAATATTATTCCATTGCTAAATAAGAAAAAGATCTAGCTGTAATTGGTGAAACACAATAGTCAAAAATTTTCCTTCACTAATGAACGACGTAGGCATCAGGAATCGGAAAATACTAAAAGAAGCTGTTAAGGGTGTTTAATGTGTTTTTTCCTTGTATATCTGTTTAACAGGTGTCTTCTCATCGCAATAAATATTTAAGAAAATAATAAAAACATGTTTCTCTTTAATAAAAAAACTTTGACTTTTTGCTTTAAAATATTGTAGCAAAAATAGTTCGTTTTGGGTTGTCATGGGCACGATTTAATACTCGGACTCACACGCCCGGCTGCGGGCGACTTGCCAAAAAATAACTCTTTTTTTTTTAATTTTGTATTGACTTTAATTACTGTGTCTCACGCTTATTTTTTTCATTGTAATTCTTTATTTCTCTCGTGCTTTTATTATTTTAATTGAGTTTTGTATGTATTATAAAGTTAACTGTAAATATAGGTACGGAAAATTCTGGAACTTTCAATGACAATATATAAAGGAAAGGAAATATTTAGTTTGGTGAATAAAATTTTTGAGTAGTGTTGACTACCGAGTTGTCGTCCATTTATATGAGTACCAAATCCACAATGGTGTAACTAAAGCGGCGATATTTATTTCAAATACCTAAACTTTATTCCGCTTGTGGCGATACTTAACATAAAAATTATTTTTTTTTTTATTCATTTTCCCCTTTAATCTATATAGCAGGGAGGTACATCTCTTCCGCATGGCAAGTATTTTTGAAATTTAAAAAAAAAAATCGATCAACCTTATTTTTATTCATTTGATTTACCACATATTAGTATTATTTACATTCATACAGTTTAAAAAAAAAAAATGAAAGAAAAATAAATATGGACATATAGCTAGTAATATATAAACAAAACAACGAATATGAGTTAGTTATCCCACATAGTAAAGATATTTTATACGTAACTGTTATAAACTTTCTCTTGGGAAATTCTTTATGAGAAAACAAATGCCTCCAGGCTATCACAGCTGCATCGAACTGCCTTGTCTGGACGTCTGCATTTATTCATCAAATGATGCTCAATTCCTCGTGATTGTCGCTTATCTTTTAGCAAAAACAAATATTTTATCTTTCTAAGCTATAACTTGAACTCATAAATTTTCTGAAACTTGTCATTTCACAGCTTAGAAAGAAGTCAAAGGAATTGACTTAGCATCAAACTTCAGTGTCAATGGACTTTCGAAAGTTGTGGACAGATTAGTAAGAAACGAATTAGTAATATATGTTTAGTTAGTATATATGAATTAGTAATACATGTATTTGGACTATATATATGTTTTTTATAAAGATAATATGAAACACACAAATTAAAATATATACTAGTAGTTTTTTTTTCGGATTGTTTGGAGAAAAAATGATTTCTATAAAAACTTGTTGAAATACTAAACCCAAAATTGCAATGTGATATGCTTGTTCACAATCTTATTTTTTTTTATTTCATTTGTCGTTTAAACTTTTATTGTTCTGATGAATATTTGGACTAAAATTATATTCTTCTCGATATTTATATACTAGCAGGGGATGCCCACTCTTCCCCAGGTTAGAATTTAAAAATATAATAATCAAAATAGAACAATAAAAATACTAATAAGGTCAGGGAATTTAATAAATATATTTGAACAATTTAAGTAAACTACAGATTAAGGTAGAATCATTTCACAAATAGAATTAATATAGAACTATAATTAATATATAAAACAAATATATAATAATAGTACTTATTTTTCAATATATATATACATATATTAAATGCTTTTTCGCCGAGAGTAGATTTTCAAGATTTTTAACTATTATGTTTATTACGTCATAGCATATTGAGTCGCATGGTATTTATGAATACTTATCTACTTGAAGTAGAAGAACATTTTTTACTTTTGAATATGCATCTGCCGATGTAGAAAAACATATTACTTAAACAGCAATCATACACATAGAAAAAAAAAGAAAAGCGGCAGGCTACATGGGAAAGGACAGAAGCAGGTGATTTTCAGAGAAGCTTACAAAATGGCACTGGAAGTTCAAAAACTCGTAAGACTTCCAAGATCGCATCTTGTGATTGGTCGATATATATCACAAAATGTGGTTTTATTCCTTTAGAACCGGATTATTTTTATCTTTAAATATTAAATTCTTCTGGTTATTAATACTATATGGTCCCCAATGATACCTGGGAAAAATAATAAAAAAAATCTTTCTCCCCCCCTTTTAATGTAACTGGTACGTGCACGATCGTGCGGGCGGCGCTATCTGTGAAACAGATCAAATGAAATTTTACGAGTTATACATTTTTAGCTCTAAGTTGATAGATGAAACAATCTTAACTCAACTAAAATTGTTACAAATAAGGACATTATTTATGTATAACTATTTCTTTTATTAATTCATTATATATTTACTTTAAAATTGTTTTTTGTGTTTTAATAGAGTATAAAACGCCATTTGCATTTTTCACAACATGTTTTTCAAGTGCATTCGTAGTTTTGCAAATCTGCACTTGCGAGGCCTTGAAGTATTATCAACATCTCGAAAATGGTTATACTTACTCAGCCGTTAATCCTAGAAGGACCAGAATGAAAGCCATGTATAGCATGTTGATTATAACGCTTTGATCTTTTTGCGAGTAAAATTTTCAAAAGTATTATTTTCATCATCGGATTAAAATACGTTTGCTACTAGGTGGAGAGTCTGATAGCAGCGCTTCAATAATCTTTGACTTAAATTTTTAAGTGATCCATTGATTTTTTGGAGAAATTTTATTTGATATAGTATCATATTTGTACTAAAACCAAGTATTGGCAACAGCTAAATCAAAGTATTGAATGTGTTCAAGAGATATTATAGTGAATGATTCAAAATTGTCACTTTCATTTCAAAAGTGTTTCCTTGTCGACTTTCTTCATCGCTCTCATTTGAACTGAATTATCTTTCCAGTATACGCCATTCATATGTTTTGTTTGCAGCGTTGTCATCATCTGAGAGATCACTAAGTTCTGATCTACGTTTAATATGATTTATTCATCAATTTCAAAAATTATTTCTCTGTAAGAATTCTCCTTTTAGACACTTGAAAAAAAATTTTTTGGTTAAAAGTTAGCACAGTATTCCAAGAAAAATAGTGAAACGTATCACAAAATTTTATTATTTAAAAATATATACATATTTAAACAGCACCATACTAACTACCACATAAAACCCTGCATTTGTTTTGGGGAGAGGGGAGATATATGGATGCAGAAATCTGTGGAGACGATAAAAAGGCCATACTCCTCAACAAATGTATAAAAAATAAAATTGCCAAAAAAGATAGAGAGAAAGTAAAAAAAAAAGATCTTATGCATGGCGACCCACAAGAAAATTTGGTATCAATTATATAACTATATATTTCATTTTTTGTAGGCTTTCATCAAAATTATTGAAACAAAAAAGAAAATTTGCAAGGTAAATACTAACCTTTACAGCTGCAGTGACATAAGTAACGCCCAACTCGCACGATCGTGCAGATAACGAAATTCCGAGTCCTACAGGCATTATTACTAGAGTAAAATATTTTTTTTATTTAACAATTATTTAAACATTAATATGTAAATTTTTATTCAAGCAATTATATATATATTGACAGTATACTTCCTGCAAACCGCCTCAATCTTTAGATTCACAATTTTCTTATATATGACTATTCCAGAAGCAAACACGTATAAGAATATCTAACCTACACATTCGTGCAGGTTGGGTCTTAAAAGGACATAAAGGGTGTTTTTTTAGAGATATAGAACTTTAAATTGCAATAAAACAACGATGTAGTATTCGATTGGCATGAATTGTTTTTATTCGAAAGATAATCTTGTGGCATTAAATTTTAAATATGATTTCTGGCATATGACTGCCACGGCTGGTTCGGATGTAATCCAATCTGGACGTCCAATTTTCGATGACTTTTTCCAAAATTTGTGATCGTATATCGGCAATAACACGGCGAATGTTGTCTTCCAAATGGTCAAGCGTTTGTGGCTTATCCGCATACACCAATGACTTTACACAGCCCCACAGAAAATAGTGTAGCGGTGTTAAATCACAAGATCTTGGAGGCCAATTCACGGGTCCAAAACGTGAAATTAGGCGGTCACCAAACGTGTCTTTCAATAAATCGGTTGTGGCACGAGCTGTGTGACATGTTGTGCCATCTTGTTGGAACCACAGCTCTCGGATATCATGATTTTTCAATTCAGGAATGAGAAAGTTAGTAATCATGGCTCTATACCAATCACCATTGACTGTAACGTTGTGGCCTTCATCGTTTTTGAAGAAGTACGGATCAATGATTCCACCAGCCCATAAAGCGCACCAAACAGTCAGTTTTTCCGGATGTAACGGTGTTTCGACATACACTTGTGGATTAGCTTCACTCCAAATGCGGCAGTTTTGTTTGTTGACGTAGCCATTCAACCAGAAGTGCGCTTCCTCGCTGAACAAAATTAGCTTATGAAAATCGGGAACAACGGCAATCTCGTTTTGGGCCCATTCGATGAATCTACGCCTTGCTTGATGATCGTTTTGATGAATTGCCAAACCAAACTGAGAATAAATCACTTGACAGCTGTTAAATCTGTTGCCATCTTGGAAAGTAATGCCAACTTAAACTTCTATACCTGGAAAAAAACACCCTTTATAATAAATAATTGAAATTTCCGCAGTGTTAAAGCTGCAATATTTTCCTTTAAGCGAGTATCTAATAATTAATTACTTATGTGAGAATCCTGGAGGTCCAAAACCATTAAAAATATAAATGTTGTTTAAGATGAAATTAAACGGACTTTACTACAGTTATATGTGTGTGTTTGAGTGTTTATTATGTCTCTACGCCAGTGCTTCTCAAACTTTCAATACTGGCGCCCTCTTTCGATCACAATTATTTTCGCGCCCCTTATACATTAATAATGTACTGAATGCAATAATAATGCACTTTGACGCTAAAGCTACAATAGGCGATCTTAATTATAAACCATACAAATTAGTAACATAAGTATTAAATTTTGTATACTACTTTTAAGCAAAATAAATAAATAAATAAAATAATAGGATAATTATTATGTTATTTTTCCTTTCTCTAATTTTTAAATTGAACATATTGCAAAATGCGGTAGCTGCCCATAGAAGACAAAATATAGATATCTGCTAAATATAGAAAAAGAACTCAGAGGGTCAATTTCTAATCATAAGGATTCCTTATAAAAACTTTGCGTTACAAGACAAGCTCATGGGTCATTAATACTTGATTAAACTTGTTCTTAATTTAGGTATTAATTCAATTAGTTATGAAATATTCTGTGCAGCATTCTGATACATTAAAAGTATACCGGCTTGAAGTGCCCGCTCTGCACGAGTTCATTTATAAAGAAAGTAAAACATTATTGATATAATCAACACGAGATTCAGCCAAGGGAAGCAAAGCCAAGTGCTCGACAATGTTTCATAAAAACGTAAATGATTTTTTTAAAATGGTTGCCAAATTATAATTGGTTTTAAGCGAATTGTAATTTTAAGCCTCACAGAATTAGCATTTATAATTGATGTTAAACAGTAGCGCACACAGGAATTTTCAAGGGGGGTCGGTCCAGTTCACAGTCTTATCAGGTTCGCTTCACGATTTTGTCGATTTTCGGGAACAAGAACACAGTAAAAAACTAAGTTCTTGAATAAATGATTAGCATTCAATTAATACGGAAACATTCATTAATAACAAATACTTAAATTAATACTTTAATTAATACTAAATTAATACTAATTAATGTAGTGTATATAAATTTTGCACGTACTATAAACTTAAATTATAATCAATCGGAAAAATCAGGGCTTTGGGGTCCGCCCAGCGCCCACAGACGTGATGCACCTTCCTTATGTTTAAATAATAGATCTCAATAATATAAAACATCGATGAAGAATAATTGTATTATTTTTAATATTTAAAGCGAAAAGGCTTCAACATGTGTTTTAACCCCGGAGAGCAGACGCGCACTTCGATACTGATCGGAGGCTATTGAGTCACTCCAATTCTTTTTTTATAATTATTTTATTATGCACGATAGCAAATCATGATTCCAGTGAATAATTTAACTAAAGAGAAAGTTTACTTCTCAAGGATTTTTCAATTTTTCTTTTGGTAAGAAATAAACAGTTTTGCCAGAATTAACAATTTCGTTATCTGTGAGTCCCGCGCGACCACTTCCGGGTAAAAAGTATATTCATTATGATAATAGTATGTATGTTACTGCTACAAAAATTGTCGTGTGAAACGTCTTTCGTTATGCTGCTCTATAGACACGTTGAGAATATTTATAAAAATATGTCTTGGCCAAGTAATCCTTTCGATGAGCTTGTGTGTGTGTGTGCTGTCCGTGGTTTTCCAAACATCACAAAACTCTTGCATGGAAAAAGCGTAACAGAGAAATACAATCCTTACAACTTCCCTAAATGAGAAACAAACACACAGAGAGAGGTCACAACAAACTCGTACCAATAACTCAGAAGGTCGAAACAGATTACAGCTATAATGCGCAGTATTTCAAAAATAATGACAGTGATGAATTTTTACGTTCCTAAATTTTTCGATTATGGGTCTGGGATCTGCTTTTTCTCTGAAAGAGTAGTATGTTAGGTTAAAAAAAGCGTAATAAAAAAAAATCTCTCATCACGGGATTACAGCAAATCAAATAAAGGTTTTTTATTTGGTTATGAGGATCAAAGATAGCTAATTAGGTATTTGAAGAAGTTTTTATTTTTGCTGACTTAATATCGCGCGCGCCTATAAATTATATCAGAGTAAAAGTGCATTTTTTATTATGTCTGAAAGTATTTTTTGTTTTAATTCATTCCAGCAAACTAATTATTTTTTAAATCTTTTATTTTCGATATGCTCGCGCCCCCT
>BMAU01011897.1:0-12865 GCA_019973935.1 Trichonephila clavipes | reverse complement strand
ATATAAATTAATAAGATTGTACTGGGTATCGGCTAGGGTGGCGTGGTTGGTTTGTTGCTGGCCTTTTGCACCCAAGGATTTGGCTTCGACCCCGGGCCAAGGGCTGCGGGAAGTCCAGTGGTGAAGGTATCGATCATGGCAGGCATGTCAGCGAGCCGGAGCCTAGTACCACTAAAAGACCCGCCGTGCATCGCCGCAGCGATGCACCTTAAATCTGCCGAGAGGTTCAACGTCCTCCTGTTGGTGTGGTGCAGTATTTAGGAGAGGGGCTGCCAGAACAGGTGTCGTCCACGTCACGGACCATGGTTCAAAATCACGTGGTTCGTCTCCAAAAGCCCTCGTGTAGCTGAACAGTGCGACGCACAGGGGCAGTTTTCCCAATCTGGCGCATGGAAAGTCCAAAATGAATTGCGTGAAATAAAAAAAAAAAAGCAACCCACCATTTATAGCCTCATAGGTTCCCTAGCCATGTGATAAACAGTTTTCGTCTGTACACAAATGGAAATATTCTACAATCAGTAGTTTAGATCGGGTTTCTTTTTGCTACAAGAAACACCTGCGAGCGTCTTTTCTAGAAGAAGTTCAATCATTTCGGCTGAAATTTTTTTTGCAGATTTAAGCTTTTTTTGTTAAATACATGCTATGGGTAAGTAATTAATTTTTTGATTTGCAAATTAGGTTCAAGTTTCATTAAGAATTGTAAAAAACATAACATTTAGCACAGCATGTAACTCCCACTAACATACATTGGTTTTTTTTAGTTTATTGAGTAGAACTTTTGGGATTGACACGGATTGATCACAGAAACACTTAAGATGTCCGACTACGTTCGGAACCGTGGTTTTAAAAAAGGGCATAAATGGACAATTTTCATGATATTTAGTGTCACTTTCAGATTAGAAATGTATAAAATTGTTTTTAAGGACATTTTGACAAAACAATTATTTAAATACAATATTTCAGCAAAAATTAACTTAGAATAACCTTTTTCAAAATGTTCTTCTTTTGTGAAAAATGCTTCTATTATAATAATATTTTGCCTGCATATAGCTCACTCCTCTCTACAGTAGCTCAACTAGAATTTGTGAAAAATTCACATTATTTTTAGAGTTATCACCAATTGAAATAATTATTGGCCTTTTATTCTTAAAATTTCTTCCCTCTGTTGTCATAAAACATGGATAAAACCACTTCTAAGTTATATATTTCAAAAATTGTAGTTGAGACTCTGTACAGAGGTCTGAGCTATATATACAGGCAAAATATTATTATAATAGAAGCATTTTTCGTAAAAGGAGAATATTTTTTTTTGAATTGGTCATTCTATGTTCATTTTTTTTGTCAAAATATTGTACTTAAATAGTTTTTTATTGTAATACTATTCTTAAAACAATTTTATATACATTTTCTTATCTAAGTGACACTAAATATCATAAATATTATCTATTTATACGCTTTTGCAAAATCACAGATCCGAACGTAGTCGGATACCTTAAGTCACAGAGTAGAGAGAGATATATAGACCTATAATTTAATACCAAATTTATCTGCTACTGCATGTTTCTCCCAAGTTATGATTTTTTTTTTCAGTGTTGGCCGATGGTATTACTCGGCGGGCCTTATTCAATGTAAGGAAGAAAGAGCAAGGTACTAGCGCAAAACTAATGTTGTCTTGAGTTTAGTTAGGACTAAAACGGACTTTGATAAATATGAGGACCAGCAGCAATTAAAATTTTAAAAATATTAAAAATTTCTGCTCGTTTGTAGGGTAACAAAGGGCGAAATATGCCATAGAAATGAAATGTTCTTTTCCAAGTCTAATGATGCGTGCTTCCTAGGGCAGTAAGATTTATAATATATTTTATTATTTTTTAAGGAAAATAGCTGATATTTTTTAGTGTGGTATTTTATACTTATTTAAGCTTATAATAATTAATTTTCAAAATTAAAAACTTTAAAATGTTTTTCTCTGGGGTTGTGTTTTTTTACATTCAGAATACCACTTCTTCCAGAATTATTTACCAATTACTTCCATTTTCTCCCCTTTGTCTTATATGTAATGCATGTAACAAAATTCGGGATCCATTTTGCTGAAATTGAGCACTTCTTTTAAAAAATTAACTGAGGGAAATATTACGCTTTTGTTTGAATTTTAGCATATATATACACTACTGGCCACCATAAATGCAACACCCTGAAGGAAACATGCAAATAAAATTAAATTTACAACATGCATTAGCGGAGGTGAGATACGCAAATGATTAGAATTTCAGCTCAGACACGCATCACGCATGCCTGTGGCGCCATCTTAAAGCGCTATTAAAGCCTTAGAGATTTTAACGATTTCAAGTTCGGCAAATGTGTTTTTCTTGTGGTTATTTCAAAAAACGATCAGTTATGTATCGTTGAAAACAGCGATCGGCTTAAGATCAAGTATCCGAGTTCGACAGAGGAAGGATAGTGGCCTACCGATATTGTGGATTATCTTTCAAGGAAATCGGTAGTCGTGTTGGACGAAATCAAACAAATGTAACGCGGACATGTGACCATAGGATGCAGGAGGGTTGATGGACCGACGTGGTCGATCACATCCACCTCACTGCACCACTTCACGTGAGGACAGGCAAATTGTGCGCATGGCAGTGACGGATCTCTCAGTCACGTCACGAACAGTAGCATGGCACATTGAGTCTGTAACTCATCACCAGTGTCGGCGCGTACCATTCGACGCCGTTTACAGCTGAGTGGTCTGTCCGCAAGACGTCCATTGCTTAGGCTACCCTTGACGCAGAACTACAGACGTCTCCACCGCCAATGGTGGGATGAAAGAAAGATGTGGGTGGCAGAATGGAATGAAGTTGTCTTTATTGACGAGTCACGCATCTGTCTGCAACACCACGATGGTTGGATTCGAGTCTGGAGACACCGTGGAGAGGATGCTGAACAGCTGCGTTATGCACCACCACACTGGTCCTGCACTGGGTATTATGGTATGGGACGGTATTGGATATCACTCGCACTCCTCTAGTGCGCATTGCCGGTACTTTAAACAGCCAGTGCTACATCTCCGAGGTGTTAGAGCCAGTTTTCCTTCCTTACCTTCAGGGCTTTGCCACAGAGACCATATTTCAACAGGACAATGCGTGACCAAACGTGACATGCATTGTCCAAAGGTTTTTCGTCAATCACCAGATTGAATTGCTTCCCTCGCCGGCTCACTCTCCGGATCTTTCGCCGATAGATAACATGTGCTCGATGGTTGCTCAACGATTGATTCAGATTACACCCCCAGCTACCACACCAGATTAACTGGCAACGTGTGGAGTTGAGTTGAGTTAATATTAACGTCGCACTGTTCAGCTACACGAGGGCTTTTGGCGACGGACCACGTAATTTTGAACCATGGTCAAGTGACGTGGACGACACCGAGCTGGCACCCCCTCTCCTAACTACCACACCACACCAACGGGAGGACGTTTCAGCTCTCGACAGATTTAACGTGCATCGCTGCCCTACACGGCGGGTCTTTAGTGGTACTGGGATCGAACTCATGACATGCCTGCCATGGTTGGATACCTTAACCACTGGGCTACCGCAGCCCTTTGGCAACGTGTGGAAGCTTCTTGGTCTCCTGTACCCCAAGAACCGGCTACTCTGGCTACTGATTCTGGCAGGAACCATACTTCACAGAAGTCTATAAATTTAATCATTTGATACTTTTGGTTAACATGTTATCTCTCAGCGTTTCTCAAACTGTGGGGGCGCGCCTTGGGGGGCGTGATAAGTCTACAAGGGGGCGCGAGCATATTGAATACTCGAAAACAAAAGATTATTTATAAAAATTTTAATTTTCTGAAAGTAAACAAACCAAATACTTTATGATGTAATAAAATATAGAATACACATTTACACTGATATAATACACTTATAAATGTACAGTACTGTACAATACATATTTTATTATTAATTTAACAATTCTAAGTTTTAAGAACAATTTGATAATTATCAGTGACCCCATGGTCTTGTATTAACCCTTATCTTGATAATTTGTACGGTTTATAATTAATTCCTTAACTGCCGGTTAAAAGTTGAGATTCGCTCCCCAATACCGCGTAGATGAGCGTATTTTGATGTTTTTTTAGGGGAGGAGAAAAGGAATAAATAAGCAAATCCTCTGAAATAAATCCTTCGCAAATACTGTCAAGGTCGTCCTTTTATAGCATTCCAAAGCCCTTGGAATAATTTTATGAATAGTACAACACAGAAAAGATCATACTTCGGAAAAACGTATATATACGTTCACACAGAAAATTAAAGCTTTAACTGAGCGAGACGTATTTATACGTCGGTGGCACATATGAGGTTAAAGTCGTGTGTTGTAGCTTTAGTGTCAAAGTATAGTATTATTGAATTCAGTGCATTGTTATTGTATGGAGGGACAAAGAATGAAAACGATGATTGAATAGTGGGTCGCGTATATTAAAAGGTTGAGACGCACTGTGTTATCTACGAAATAAATTTTGTTGTGCTATCTCTTATCTTTCTTCGCGTTGCATTTACGGTGGCCAGCAGTGTATATATATATCAACATTTTATAATTTTTTTCCTCCAAAATAACTAAGGTATTTTAAAATATATCCCTAAAGACGCTTAAAACATTCTCAGAATATTACAAAAAATTTCATGTCAAAAATTAATTAACACAAAAAGAGTAAAATTTTAAAAATTTCTTTAAAAAAATTAAATTTGTAAACTTTTTTTTGAATAATATGTAAAAATTTTATCTTGTATCATTTTCATAAATAAACATTATATGAAATGCTAAATGTAAGTTTAAAATACATATATAAAAAATGCTCAAAGAGTGCCGAGTTCTTTTTTATCACTACCTGTTATCCTTTGTTGTATATGTACAATGTTATATTTTATTGTATTTGCTTAATCTTTAACAATTATTAAATTTAATTTTTAACTTGCCACACTCTATTTCTTGTATATATTCTCCCACGTGTAAATTACTACTTCTGTTACTATCCTTAGATCCTTGTTCAAAAACTAGTTCCACTTAGAAATCATTTATTCTTGATCAAATTCAAACTTGACATAATTTAGTTAAGACCCTATTAACCTTATTTGTTAGTAAAAAACAGAAAAGAATACCCAATTTACATTAATTACTATGATTTTAGATCATTCTGAAGACTTTAAAGCCGTAAAATAATTTCCGTGGGCCAGATCGGGAAAACTGCCCAATGTGCGACGTTAATATTCACTCACTCACTCGACCTACGCCCAAGTTGTTTGATTTTCCTGATGCAGAAAATCGACTGTGGCCATGTCGTATGGATAGGTTCAAGATTCCTAGAGTGTCTGCATGGCTTGGGCGCTCTCGGCAAATTTAAATCTAATATAGGTTCGCATCGTCAGAGCTGAGGTGCCTCTCTGTGGGGACGAAACTGGGCGTCAAAATTACTTGCGGTAATTGGTATTACCTATATGGTGCCGCACTAAAGAGTGATACCAGCTCCTGGGGATGTACTAGGTCTGCAATGGTAAAAATACCGATCCGCAGTTCCATTGCACAAAAAAAAAGAACTAAAATGGTTTCTTTCAAGTTATTTTTGAATGAAAAAAGGCTAATTCCATTACTATAATTTTACTTATTATTATAAGCCAAACATTAAAATAAAAATATGTCGAAAATTACGTAGGCAGTATTTCGAGGGTTTTGAATGCAATGCACGTAAACATGAAATTATCGACACAATATTTCATTTAGTTTTAAAAATTGTTTCTATCATAATTCCCTTATATTGGATATTATACATATTGATATGTATACATATACATATCAATTCCATTTGGAAAAAAAACTTCATTTAGACCTGACAACCATTTTTTTAAAAAAAATAATAATGGGTATATATGCAGAAAGACGTGTTTGTGTAGTATATATCATATATATTTGTTTTTAGATGAAATTTGGGAAAATTTTTATTACATTATTTCTTTAGTTTAATAAAACGATAGAAAAGTTTTTGCTGAACTAATTCATTTTTCTAATATAAGTATTTTAATTCGGTTTAGTTATACGTGTGTCATCCTCTTCTATTCGGAACTTTACTACCCAGCTTAAAAAGCTTATGACAATCCTGAATTTGTGAGACAAATGGTCCTTGAAACTTCTAGGAATATACCTTATGACACTCATCAAATTTGTATTGAAAGCAGCAAGAGTGATCAAAGTTTTACTGGCAGTTGTATCTACATTAAGCCCACTACTTCACCTCCAAGTCTCAAATATAGAAATTCTATTTTCTATGGTTCTATTAGAATATAATATTTTGCCTGTATACAGCCAAGACCTCTCTACAGAGGCTCAACTAGAATTTTTGAAAAATTCACATTATTTTCAGAGTTACCACCCATCAAAATAATTATTGGCATTTTTTTCTTAAAATTGCTCCCCTCTGTTGTAAAATATGGATAAACCCACTTCTAAGTTATATATTTCAAAAATTCCAGTTAAGCCTCTATACAGAGGAGTGAGCTATATACAGGCAAAATATTATTCTAATAGAAACATTTTTCTTAAAAGAAGAGCATTTGGAAAGAAGATTATCTAAATATTTAAACAATTGTTTTTGTTAAAATGTCCTTAAAACAACTTTATGCATCTATTCTAATCTAAGTGACACTAAATATCATGAAAAGTATCCATTTATGCGCTTTTGAAAATAACGGTTCCGAACGTAGTCGGATACCTTAAAGAATCCTTCCTGAATGTGTCGGGTACTGACGAAAGCGCCTTGGTGATGCTCTACCCTTTGAAGGTTATAGAGCCCAGCAGACTTGCACATCTCGATTTGCCAATGGATATTTGAAATCTCTCACCTATGACTAGGTGTTAAGAGAATCTGTAAGAAGTGTGATGCTGCTCAGGCATGCTCAACCGAACACATTTTACAGAGCTTAAATCTTAACTTGTGGATGTAGTGTTGTTAAAACCTCTTTTATTCTTGGATTTTTTTAAAGTAATCTAACTGTGTGCGGTTTAGTCTTAGATAGCCCAACTACAAATTAGAAACAACAACGAAAGTTTTATGAACATTTGTTTTAATGTATGAATAAGTAATTAATTCATTTGTTTGATTTAACCTTTACATTTGAAAAATGCAAAATATTAAATCTAGTTTTAATTTCAGGAAATTTCAATGCTTGTGGATCGAAAAAAATAACTCTCAAAGTGAAAGAAAACCGTAAGTAAATTATTAAAACACATTTTATAAGCATCATTAAGCTATTATGATTTTGTAAAGTAATTTGAACTTCTTTTAATGCGTAGATTTAAAAGCTTGGTGTGCATTAAGATCCGTTGGAAGATAGAAAAACATTTGAAGAGAAGAAAGATGTATGTGTAATTCCACAAAAAAGCTCTATAAGGCCTTTTTCAAGCTCGAATACAAAACATAAAAACGTCTGTTAGAAATACGTAAAACTGTAATCGAAACTCTAAGAATTGAGAAAAACAAGGCCAGATTTTGTTTTGAAATGCATAAGGTAGTTTTTAGAAGAAATCCATAAATATTCTTTAGAGCTCCCTCTCACAGAATTGAAACATAAATTTGTAAAGTTGGAAAAAGTAAAAAGAAGTTTAAAAAATATTTGTTTTCCCCCTGCAATTTAATTTACTTTTTGAAGAACCTATAAAAACTTTACAACCGGTAAAAGTATAACCGCTAGATATTATATATAATAAAAGAATAGAGTGCTTAAAATATCCTCAAATAAATACATTAACTCTTTTTGGTTACTTACTTTAACTGTCAAGAAATACAAATTTTGAGAACGTTGTAATACTTTCAGTACTTGAGGAAATGTTTCATTGTTTAAAAGCTTCCTTGTTCTATTTAGAGATTTTTGCCTGCTTTATAAGTAATATGAAACGCAGCAAAACTAATAATAAACACTTACTCTCAATATAAAGAAACAACTTGATAGTGATTTAATAACACTTTTCCCCTATTAATAGTGAAAACTATCAATTAATAATTATCAACCTATTTTATATTTTAAAGGACTGTTCAGGAAAAGCATAATTAAAATGTATCATTTCGAAGTATAACCAATTCATTGAGAAGAAAAAAAATAATTTTGTTATTAAAGCCTGTTAATAAAAAACTCATAAAACATCTTTATGCATCTTATAAATAGATAAATAATTTAATTTTATAGTTTTTGAAATACAAAATTGTAATAAAGTATGCAATTTTTTTCTTTTTACCAGAAAAATTTCTTATTAAATAGGTTATTCTATACCTAAAAAAAAGGATTATTAAAGGAAAATTAGTGGTTGACTTTAAATATTATCAGCATAATAACTTTAGTTAGCAATTTTGAAAAAAAAATTCAAATCGCTTGCACTAATAATTTTTATATTTTCTGATGCAGTTATTATTATTAGGTTTTTAATGAATTCGCGTATAAACATATGCAAAGCGGACATGGTACGATTTAAGCAAATATTTTTAGTTTAAGGATTTTCAAAGCTTTTTTGGCTACCTCCTATGTGTGTATATTATGTAATACAGATTTTGGGCTCAAAAGGTCATTATAAGTTAGCCATTTAATTTTTTAAGGAAAATTTCTAATTTGTAAAGTGATTTTAAATTACTACTTCTCCTTCAAAAATTTACGTATACGCATGCAATTTAATTTAGAAGTACTCCAAGCTATGTATGACAAAAGTTAGTATGGGTTTTGCGCGTTAACATGATTGGTATTCGTGCAATTCTTTTTATGAATTCTTATAGAAAATTCCTTAAAAAATGTATAAATTTTGAGTTCAATTATTTTTAAAAAAAATAAGTATTGCTGCTTTTTGATTCAAAAAACTGTACTAACTGTTGTTACATGGACTATTAGCAATACGTAAAAATAATCAAAGCATTAGGCCCAATAGAAAAAAAAACCTTAGCATTTTAAATGAAGACAAACTAGTTATTTTAACTTTCTGAGATAAGTAAGTTTAAAGTTTTGATTTGCCATAGGGATGTAAATAAAAATGAAGGTAACAGGTATTATAATTCTGCGTTTTTTAAGTTCAAAGCTTTCAAATTTTGTGAGGCTATAGAAAAGTATATAAAAAATAATTTAGGCTAAAAAAATTAGATTTGATTTTTTGACCGATTTTTGTCAATTTAATCGCACTGTGTCTTCTTAATTTTAAGCTCCCTAATGTGTGTGTGTGTGTACGAAATATGTAAAAATGTTTTTAAAGTAATTGAAAAGGGGACTACATGTCGAAAACAGGTTGTGAGCTTAAAAATTTCTTGTGGAATCAATTTCTTACAAAACAAAATAGTATAAGTTTAACAACAATGCAAATAATTTTGAAAATAAATAGAAATAATAACGTTTAAATAAGTAAATAAAGAAAGCATTCGATGAAATCATTTGAAGAAGAAGCATTTGGAAATAGATTTTCCTCTAAAGAAGTTTCTCCGTTTCTCGTGGGAAGTGTAGCATGAAGGGGATGAAAAGTAACAATTAAACAAATATCCTAGGGCAATGTAGCTATCAACAACCCTCTGGTTTCACCCCTCAATCAATTAATTTGTTCTATCTAGCGACAAATTTTGTTTATCGCTATCTTCTAAGCTCCAATCGAAAATACTGATCTTTAAATTACCATACTAATTTTAATCTTTCTGAAGTTTTAATTTTCATTTATTCAATTTCAAAGTATTATGATTCAATTATTTCAATATTACCGATGAGGAGGTACATGCCAATTAAATACAGGACACAGTTTTCTTTTTCCGCTTGAATTCGCTATTTTAACCAGTTTCACAAATGTTTGAATTGTCTTCAGGTAGTTAAAAAAACAGGAAGTACATACGCACGCATTTTTCTGACTGGAAATACTACAACTATATTGTGCATTTCATCTTATGAAGACCATCGGATTTTGTACAATGTATCTCATTTCAACTCAAAACAATTTTTTAACTCTTGCAGTGTATTTTGTACCTTGTATATGTATGTGCAACTCCTATTTAATTTTACCTGTTAAAAAACCGTTATTTTATAAAATAATTCAAAAAGTTAAGGACTCATTTCAGTAAATGCACATATGTTATAATCGAATGGATTTATATAAAAAAATGATGCAGCCTTACGACCTCAAAATGTGTATTTTGTATTGATATTTATTTTGGAACATGCCTTCGTTGAGTATCGGTTGTCGATATAATTACTTTTTCGCTCATTCTGACGTTGCACGTTTTTATTTCGTAGTTTTTAATGTCGTTTTTAATATAATTCTTGAAATATACTTATTGAACGTATTCTTGAGCTTCTTTCATATCAATATTAATATATTTTTATTCTTCGTATGAGGTATTTTACATACGCTATTATCCTAATTATTGCTCTCTCAATGGACTAAAACATTCTTAATTTTAAAACTCAACAATTTCAATTTTTCGATTAAAGCAGTGCTTATCAAACTTTCAATACTGGCGACCCCCTTTTCGATCATAATTTTTTTCGCGCCCCCCCCCCTTATACATTAATAATGTACTGAATGCAATAATAATGCACTTTGATGCTAAAGCTACAATAGACGATCTTAATTATAAACCATACAAATTATTAACATAAGTATTAAATTTTGCATACTACTTTTAAGCAAAATAAATAAATAAATAAAATAATAGATACTTATTATGTTATTTTTCCTTTCTCTAATTTTTAAGCTGAACATATTGCAAAATGCGGTAGCTGCTTGGGAAGACAAAATATAGATATCCGCTCAAATATAAAAAGAACTCAAAGGGTCAATTTCTAATCATAAGCATTCCTTATAAAAACTTTGCTTTCCAAGACAAGCTCATGCATGTCATTAATACTTATTAAACTTATTCTTAATTTAGTATTAATTAGTTATAAAATATTCTGTGCAGCACTGATACATTAAAAGTATACCGGCTGAAGTGCCCGCTCTTTGCAGGAGTTCATTTATAAGAAAATAAAACATTATTGATATAATAGCTGACTTGTAAGGGAAGCGCGCGCGCCGCAAAGCCAAGTGCTCGACAATGTTTACAAAAACGTAAAATGATTTTTTTAAAATGGTTGCTCAAATTATAATTAGTTTTAAGCGAATTGTAATTTTAAGCCTCACAAAATTAGCATTTATAATTGATGTTAAACAGTAGCGCACACAGGAATTTTTCAAGGAGGGGTCCGGGGTGGAAAGTTTACCAATCTTGTATCAGGTTCCTTTTGATTTTGCCGATTTTCGAACGAAACACAGTAAAAAACTAATTCTTGAATAAATAATTAGCATTAATTAATAAAAAATTAATCATTAATTACAAATAATTAAATGTTGCGTACTATATGTTTAGAATTATAATCAATCAGAAAAAAATCAAGGGCTTTGGGGATGGGGGTCCGAACCCCCCCCTTGTGTGCGCCACTGATTTTAAATAATGATCAATAATATAAAATATCGATGAAGAATAATTGTATTATTTTTAATATTTAAAGCGAAAAGACTTAAACATGTTTTAACCCGGGAGCAGGCGCGCATTTGATACGGTCGGGGTTACTGAGTCACCCCAATCCTTTTTTTTTACAATTATTTTATTGTACACGATACAAATCATGATTCCAGTGAATAATTTAACTAAGAGAAAGTTTACTTTCAAGGACTTTTAATTTTTCTTTGCAATAAAATAAACAGTTTTGCCAGAATTAACGATTTCGTAATTCAAAGTGTCCCGCGTGACCACTTCGGATAAAAAGTATATTCATTATGATAATATGTATGTTACAGCTAAAAAATTGTGTGAAAGTTTTTCGTTATGCTTTAAATGTTGAGAATATTTATAAAAATATGTCTTGGCCAAATAATCCTTCATGTGCTTGTGTTTGTGGGTGTGTTTCCGTGGTTTTCCAAACATCATAAAAACTCTTTGCATGGAAAAGAAACACATAAGAGAGGAGTCATAATCTAACTGTACCAATAACTTGGAAGGTCAAACAGATTACAGCTATAATGTGCAGTATTTCAAAAATAATGACAGTGATGAATTTTTTATGTTCCTAAATTTTTTTCTGATTCTGGGATCTGTTTTTTCTCTGAAAGAGTAGTATGTTAGGCTTAAAAAAGCATAATAAAAAAATCTCTCATCATGGGATTACAGGAAATCAAATAAAAGTTTTTTTATTTGGTTATAGGATCAAAGATAGCTAATTAGGTATTGAAGTTTTTATTTTTGCTGACTTAATATCGCGCCTATAAATTATATTAGAGTAAAAGTGCATTTTTTATTCTGAGAGTATTTTGTTTTAATTCATTCCAGTAAACTAATTATGTTTTAAATCTTTTATTTTCGATATGCTCGCGCCCCGTAGCGTGGGTCATCGCGTCCCAGGAGGTGCGCCCACAGTTTGAGAAACACTGTATTAAAGCCTTTTAACAAGTTCCAGCAGCTTTTTGCGCTGAACCTCTCCATGCGAGTGACAGAACAGCAACTGATCATTCCATAGTTTCTTATTATATACGCAAACAATTGCAACAAGCAAACAATATGTTGCCATCATGCAAAAGATAAATACAGTCGATGGTGTTGGTTAAATGGCATGCTAAAAATAATTATTTTACTCAAAATAATAATGAATATAGGAATTGTAAATAATAATAGGGATTGAATAGAAATTAAGTACAACATATTATAGTTTATAAAAGCAATTTATGATAAAAACACATTTTGGTTAGTAATAAAAATACAATTTCATCCAAGCACTTGCAAATTCTGGATTAATGTGTCTTGGTTTATCCTTTTAATATCTT
>BMAU01011894.1:0-164774 GCA_019973935.1 Trichonephila clavipes | reverse complement strand
GATACTAATATGTTTATGTTACACAGTCTAACGTATACGAGATGTTCTCAAAACGTGGATACATACTATAAGGTTAGATGCAGGATATTATAACAATCATTTTTGTATAAGAATGTATGGGTGTAATTGGCGTGATGAGGCGCAAACAGGAGAAATAAAAGAAAAAAGAAATGGAGTTATGGATTGGTTGCGTTGCCGGTTGGGAGCAGTAGATGTCTAGCCACCGTTCAACATGATGTATCTTAGTAGAGGAAAGTGCCATTCGCCATTGTGCGGACGTCTATGTTGGGAAATTTTACGTATGCCGAAAAAGCAGGCATGCATTACGTGAAAATGATAAATGCAGAGCTGCGCTACAAATGTATCACGCGCAGTTTCTTGATCGACGAATGCCGGATCAAAGAGTTTTTCAGCGGTTACATCGTCAACTTTGAAACAGGTTCGTTCCACGATAGATTGGGTATGGTTGACCAGTCCCATGGCCACCCCTGTCTCCCGATTTATCGTGCCTCAATTGGACACGACATCATCATTGAGCCTTGGTTACTTTTTATGCGGACATCTGTAGATTCTTGTTTATGCGATTCCACTTGGCTCAGTTGAGGATCTCGTTGTTCGAATATCCTAGCTACTGAACATGTGCGTAAAAAATGCCTGGCATCTTTGAACGTGTACTCCAATCACTCTAACGACCCTGTCAAGCATGTGTCGCTACTGGTGGAAGCCGCTTTGAACAGTTGTCAACGACGTTTTCAATTAACACTGACTTTTCTTTCATCTCCTATTTTTTTGTTTGTGCTTCCCTGCGTCGTTGGGTACCATACAATCATGCATAATAAATTATTGTTGCACACACCATGTCCTGTACCTACCCTTAAAGTTTGTACCATGAATTCGCTACCACCCGGTATAACTTACATCTTCTAATACATAATTTTAACTTGCATAATTTAACCTAGGCAAAATAGTATTTATTAATATAAAACATTAGTATTGGGATGTTACTTATTTTACTTAATATAAATTTCTAATTCTTAATACTCTATTCTGTATATTCTATTTCGATCAGTAAACCTACATTCATTTCCAAAATTGTTAAGATTACATACACTGGTGTTCGAAATTAAAAAGTTTACAAACATAAAAAATTTAATACTTCGACAATAATCCAGTTTAATGCATGGAAATTTTGTAGACAAATATTTTATGGTGTAAGCGAAGAAATGGTGGCAAAAATCATTGTACAGGAGGCTGTTTGAGAATGCAAATGAGAATGACACTTGTCAAAATAGGATGTGTCATGACTAAATTGCTTGTCTAATAAGTGTGGCCACATTGTACAGCAACAAGCGCTATACAAGCCTCACATTGTGCTTTTATACTATTAATAAGGCTATTGATCAACGGTTATTGCAGTAATTCCCATTCTTCCAAAAGAGAGAACGGATTTTAGTGCTTCAAAAAGCATTGGAGGGATTGTCGACATGCAATGATTTTTCCTAGAAGTAAAAGTTCTGTGTGTAATTCAGACACGGAGATCTCATTGGTCCCTCCATATGTGAATAACATCTTCTACCAGTTAATAGTTGACAAGTTCAAACCTATGTGGTCAGATGTAGTCCAAAAAAACTGACATTTTCTCCTACTGCTCTTTGAAAAAGTCAGACGTAGGGTTTTAGGATCACATTCTTATTCCGTTCTGATGTCACTGGACCAACACAGAATTTTGTGGTGTTATTTTCACTGTAACCACTGCGACTCTCTCTCTCTCTCTCTCTGATGCTATTTTCTTTAAAAACGAAATCCTGCACAAAAATTGGTAATTTCAAAAACTTTCTCTTACTTTTCAACTTCAGATTTATTTTCAGTTTTGTTTTGTTTTTTAAGTTAAATGACACTCTTCACTATTAAATCGAAAACTAAACTCATAAATTGAAAAAATTGGTATCTAAATTATATATACTATATGTCTCATCACGTTTTAAAATAATAAAGGTAACTTTAATTTTATTCAAATGTGTTTGCTATAAATATGTTATATAATTTAAACTGTCTTTGTAATTTAATTTTTGATAACAATGCATATTAAGAATGCAAGAGAAATTAGTTTTCAAATACTGTACAGGTAGCGTCATTCTTAAATGTAATTGCTTAGATATAGTGTGGATTTACAACTTCTGGTGAAAATATCGCTAGCCATTGTTACAGACAAGAAAATTTAACTTGAAAACTACCGAATTTAGACATAGCGCTGCTTTGTAATTTCGTGAGATTTACTCCAATTTGAATTTTCTCCGTATCTCTCAAGTCTTGATTTTATTGTACGTTTAAAACTGAAAGAAAGTAAATTATTTAGTTATAAAAAACAGGTTTACTTAAACAATTTAGATTTTATCAATTAGATTATGTCATGTTCCTGACCAATTAAGAAATCTAGAACTTGTAGTTACAGACAAAAGACTTAAATTGATCAAGTAAACGCTTAAGTGTTAAAACGTCTACAAACGAGGGAAGTTTGCTTTCACAGTTTTTTCAAAAACCTAAGTATTTAAGCAAATGTTTGACTTAAGTTCAAATTTACCTTTGTCCTACAAAAAGCAAAACGAATTGCTTTAAAATACAAACTATTCTACGTGTATTAATTCTGCCTTATATTAAATCGTAACCCTTTACAATTCCTCAATTAGTACCAATTTTTGGAAAAACAATTTAATTAATTTAAAGGATCTTAAGTGTTTTGTTTAGACTGAAATGTGAATTAAAGCATTTTCCTAAAAAATTATATTCGAAGAATTATTTTCATACGTTTTTTTTTTCTCATTTTGTTAAAATAATTCAACACATGTATTTCTCTCTTATTTAATTCCTACTATTACATAGTCCACTCTCTCTCTCTCTCTCTCTCTCTCTCTCTCTCTCTCTCTCTCTTTCTCATATATATATATATATATATATTATACATATTTTAAACAAATTTTCAATTGTTAATAAAATATACTTTTTATTCATCCCCTCAAGTTCAAATATATATAAAAAGATAATTTGCTTGTGTCCCTGTAGTGCAATGGATTCCGCATTGGACTTCTAATCCAACGGTCGTGGGTTCGATTCCCACCTGGTACCACCACCTCTTAGCTCCAAGTACTGCATTTTTGAACACCCAAATTTCTGTGAAATTATAGAGAAAGCAATTTCAGCTTTACAGATCTTAATGTTTTGTAACTTTTAAAACAAAAATAAAGTTCAACGATCACCGAATATTTTCAATGGAAATACAAAGTAAGAATCAAACAAGAAGAAACTGTGAAAGTTGAATGATTAATTAAATATTATTCGAACAAATGTTTAATTCAGAATCCCCAACTTAAATTACATAAGAAGACTAGATCTTCATGGAATTTCAGCCTAAACAATTACCTAGCACTCTAACAGCGGTAAAGGCAAGGGAAAGAGTAAACCAAAATGAAACGAACTGTAACTGGGATTCCCGGTAGAATTCCATCCTCAGCTATACTTTAATTGTAATCGAATTTCGTCGGCGTAAAGTAACAGAAGTTGCCCAACTTCCTAGAAATGCGAGGACTGTTAGGTATCTGTGTTATCACGAACTACTAAATGAAGCAAGATAAGATAATTGGAGGTATCGAGATCTTTATAGATTGGAATGAAACGGGATATTTTTCCTTGGTGGTGAAACTTCAAGGACCGAAAAATAATTAAAATCAGAGGAAGATGAGAATTTCGAAATCTGGGTATCTAATCAGCAGAAGATTTCTGATAAATTGGATATTCTGCTGTGTTCCACAATTTAATTAGACGTTTGGGAAGTTCCTTAATGTAATGTTGATTTCGCGGAGTCGTAACTCCACACTTTGGATTGTTTGTTATAATATTTAGGTACTTAATGGAGTTTAATTAAGAAAAACGTGGAACTTAATTGTAGCAAATTGCTTAATCTGTAGTTTAATGAGATTGCTGAAGTGTAGTTTCTCTAAATTTAATTAATGTTACGTCCCGATGTGGCCAGTCTGCTATATTCAGAAATTAAATCATGTCGAAAATTAGATGATTTTCTATGGGAAAATATTTTAATGAAGTTTGCGATAACTCAAATTCTGTGCGAGTTCAGTGATAATTTGTCTTTTGTCAACATGGTTTTTTTCAATTCCTACTATTAGTTCACTCTCTCCCTATATATGTTTCCTCCCGTTGGTGTGGTGTGGTAGTTAGGAGAGGGGGTGCCAGCTCAAGTGTCGTCCACGTCACTTGACCATGGTTCAAAATTACGTGGTCGGTCGCCAAAAGTCCTCGTATAGCTAAACAGTGCGACGTTAATAATGAATCAATCCTATATATGTATCTTGTTCAAATTTTCAATCGTTAGTAAAATACTTTCTATTCATCCATTCAAGTTCAAATGTATATTTTAAAATTTCTTGTGGACAGATTTTACGAGCATCGTTCCCCTACACGGCGGGTCTTGAGATGTACTGGGCTCGAACTCATGACACGCCAGCCATGATCCGATACCTTGACCACTTGGCTACCACCGCCACCCCCATGCCACGAAGGCATTATACATTTACAAACATACATGCCTTATCGTTCGTTGTGTCCCTGTAGCGCAATGGATAGCACTTCGGACTTCAATTCCAAAAGTCGTGGGATCGAATCCCACACATGGGATGTCCTAATTTCTGATTTCTTTTTTACTATACTATTTTATTGGAATAATTAAATTTAGTTAATGAATAAATAGTAAACACACAAACAATAGTCCAACACCCTATATAGAAAGAAAAATGGAAAATTGTAAGAAAAATAGCTTTTTATTTTGCCATTTAATATTGTGATTCTGTCAAATGTATATACATATTTATATTAATTGTAATTATTTAATAAAAAGTAACTAAAATAAAAAAATTCTTTGTTGACCTAAGTAGGAATCGACTTATTTTTATATATATAACTTGTTTTTATAATACCACTTATAATTCTTAAGATGGACTAAATTCATGACGATCACGTGATAAATATATAACCACGTGATCCTCAATGAAATCAAAAATGACACTTGACTTAAACTTGCTGTTCTACTTCTAACATTTGTTATGATGTTCAGATATTAAAATTCTTCATTAAGTTTTTCAGAATTTAAAAAAATCCTTATATTTTTTAAAATGTACTTTTAAATTAAGTGCATTTTGTTTAACTATGTGCGTTATTATTGTTGACAGACGTATAGTTTTCAGAAGAAAGTTTATATGAAAATCAAAAGTTGTCAGCAATGAAGTGCGTGAACTAATTGACTGGAAACATTCAAGTGTATTTATTACGTTGTTATGACGCCATGTGAATTTATGAACTGATTGACTGGAAACATGCGCTTGTATTTTCCATGCAACTATGGCGTCTCATAAGAGAGAGAGTTAACAAAGCAACACGAGGGCTACTGGTGACGCACCTCAAAATTCTAAGCCTTAGTCAAGTGACAAGGACGACACTTGTGTTGGCACCTTTTCTCCAACCAACCACGTTTTGCTAAAAAGAGAACTTTGAGCTAGACAGATTTAACATACGTCAGCCCGTTTACGGCTTGTCTTCAGTGGCATCAAGACTTCAACCCGCGACTTGCTAGCAATAAGTTCTGAATCGCAACCACTAAGCTGCCACGGCCGTCTTGTCGTACACTAATGTTAGCCCATTGCATTATGTGTTACCCATTTACTGATTTATGTTCTCCAAGCATAAAACTCTTGTTATATCAGTGGCGTGCACAAGAATTTTTAAAGGGGGGATCGATTTGATTTGATTTAATATTAACGTCTCACTGTTCAGCTACACGAGGGCTTTTGGTGACGCACCACGTAATTTTGAACCATGGTCAAGTGACGTGGGTGACACCTGAGCTGGCACCCCTCTCCTAACTTCCACACCACACCAACAGGATATTTCAGCTCTCGACAGATTTAACGTGCATCGCTGCCCTACACGGCGGGTCTTTAGTGGTACTGGGCTCGAACTCGTGACAAAGCAAGCCACGATCCGAGACCTATACCACTCGGTTACCGCGGCCAAAGGGGGATCGAAGATTGAAGGTCACCCATTCTCTTATGCTTCAATAAGCCACCAAACATAATATTTTAGTGTTATCAATTATAGGGAACAAAAGATGGTAAGAAATAAAGTTTTGAATAAATATTAGCATTAATTAAATGAAATAAGTTATATATAACAAAGTATTAATTAATATAATTATTTTACAACTATATATATAGTATTATAATCAAAGGAAAAAAAATCAATGGCGATAGGGAGGGGTGTATCCGGACCCCCTGAATATCCCCCCCCCTTTCCTCTAGTATAGGTCACTTATTTAGATCAATTGTAAAAAGGTAAACTTTACTCTAAAATCGTACTTAAACAACATATTTTTATAACGAAAGCTATACATTCTAATAACAAAATATAGAAATATGTTTAATTTTATAATAAACATATCTCAAGCATTATAAAACTAAAAAAAAAGAATACCTTTATACATAATTTTTTTAAAAAATTCAATATACCCACTAACACTGAAAAACCTAAATAAAGGTACTGATGGTGTGGGACATTTGCTACTGTTGGCAGACAAGTATTAAACACCCAAACGATTAGACAAATATTTCTTCCACTTTCATAAGGCAATGGCAAACTTGTTACTCGAGAGGCCATAAAGGACCACCACAGAGTCCCATAAACGGGAAGCAGCAGACAAGTTAAGACCGCATTAATCAGTCCAGTAAGTCCCACAGCATTGGGCTTTTTTGTCCCTAATGCGTTTAGGGACCCTCTTAATTGGGCTGCAGTCAGGTGTGTTCCGAGGTGTTGCCACTTTTCCCATCCTATAAAGTTGGCGTTTGTCAACTTTTGGCTAAGTTTCAGCAGTGTGGGGTTGTAGGCAGTTTTGTTTTATAGGGGCGATAACTCAAATATTCTGAGTGGAACACAGATTTTAGTGAAGTTTATGGACTTTTAAATTAGGAAGTATGTAGTGTAATATATACACTGAATTTTCCTGACGTGATTGAGTAAACTGAGTCAAAGTAGATTAAGTATCGTTTGCTGTATATTGTGTTTCCAGTATTCATACTTTAATTTACTTTAGGTTATCTATTTTGCTGTTTCTAAGTATTCTGTAAAACAAATCGATCACTTTGTGGTAAAGTATAAGTAGTAACTTTTTTAAGAAAATTGTAAGTTTATATAATAGACTGATTGAAATTCCGAAATTAATCATCGCTTTCTCAAAATAGTGTAGCATGGTAGATTAATTTTATATAATTTTCATAAAATCTCTCTCGTCATTGATTACACATTCATTTTAATAAAAAATCGTTTCCTATCTTATGTTATCTGATTCCTTACTCTAATTTTTTTTTTTTAAATTAGGTTAAGTGATGCAACTGTTAAGTGAAATTGCTTGAAATTTCTATTTAAAACTTTTTTTCCTTCTTTGTAACATATAACATATCACAAGCTGCCGAAAATGGAATGAGAAGGAAAAAACAGGTGAAAAAAAACTGTTATACAACAGTCTTCGCACTTCACTTTTTTCATGTAAAAGATTGGGATAGTTCCTTCCCTACGACAATAACAACTATTTAACTTCAGGACGTCCTATTGTCACCCACCCACACTTCGCTGAGTATTTCATGATGCAGTATGATTATCTATATATATATAAAGGAGAAAAGCGACTCACTCACTCACTGACTAATCACGATATCTACGGAACTATTAAACCTACAGACTTGAAATTTGGTAGGCAGGTTCCCTTCATGGAGTAGACGTCAGCTAAGAACGGATTTTGCAAAGTTCGAACCCCACAAGGGGCGTTATAGATAATTATTTCCTTTACTAAACTATTAGATGTTAAGTCGTGAAACTTGATACACTGATTTCTTTCATAAAGTAGACATTCCCTACATAATGATTTTTACAAAAATCGACCTCCAAGGGGCGTTGAGGGCGCTTATAAGGGGCGTTATACATAATTATTTCCATTTTTAAACTATTAGACGTACAGTCTTGAAATTTGGTAAATGGATTCCTTCCATAGAGTACAGATCCGCTACAAAATGGGTTTTGTGAAAATCGGCCTCAAGTGGCGTTGTGGAGAATTAAGGGGCGTTATATATAGGCAATTAACTCCTTTTTTAAACTATTAGACGTAAAATCTCGAAATTTCGTAAGCTGATTCCATTCATTAAGTAGAGATCCGCTATAAGATGGGTTTTGTGAAAATCGTTTCCTAAGTGGCGGTTGCGGGGCCTTAAGGGGCGTTATACATAATTATTTTTATTTTTAAACTATTAGATGTACAGACTTGAAATTTGATAAGTGGATCCCTTTCATAAAGTACAGATCCCCTACAGAATGGGTTTTGTGAAAATCGACCATAAGTGGCGTTGTGGAGAATTAAGGGGCGTTATAGGCAATTAGCTCCTTTTTTAAACTATTAGACGTAAAATCTTGAAATTGAGTTAGCAGATTCCATTCACTGAGTAGTGATCTGTCATAAGATGGGTTTTGTGTTAATCGTTTCCTAAGTGGCGTTGCGGGGGCTTAAGGGGCGTTATAGATAATTATTTCCATTTTTAAACTATTAGACGTACAATCTTAAAATTTGGTAAGCTAATTCCTTTTATGGTGTAGAGATCCGCTACAAAATAATTTCGGGGAAAATTGATCCCCAAGGGTCACTGAGAGGGATTCAGGGGCGTAATAGATAAATATTTGCGATTTTCAATTAATAGAATCACTTGCTTGAAAATTAGAAGGTATGTTCCGTTCATGGAATAAAGTTCCTTTTGCAAAGATTTTTGCGAAAACGGACCCCCAAAGGAGTGGGGTTGCGAGGGATTAAGGCGTGTTATAGAAAAATTCCTGTTTTTGAATTTAACTCATTTACTTGAAATTTGTTGAGCACTTTTCTTTAGTTGAATAGAGTTCCACTAAGAATGGATTTTACGGAAATCAACTCCAGGGGGAAGCGGGGAAAGTTATTGGGGCGTATTGATAGACAGCATTCCCGTTTTTGAACTGCTAAGACTATAATAATAAAATTTGTTTTGCATGCTTCTTTTGTTGAATTGGAATCCGCTAAGAATGCTGTCAACGAGGCATTGATAATAAAAATTCCGTTTTTGCTCTGTTAGATTTAGACTTGAAATTTAGCACGCATGTTTATTTTATGGAGTAGAGATCCACTGAAAGTTGCTTTGGTGAAAATCCACTTGATTATTAGGTTAAGTGAGCGAAAAAAATCTTTCTACTTCTATTTTAGATATAAATAGAAATTAGATATTATAATTTATGTTCTTTTTATATCAAGGGGTGAGAGTGTAATGGCTATAAATATATTTTTCAATACAATCCAATTCTTAATGCCAGATATCAATAATTAATATATATGTAAACAGTATACATATATACAACATCGTGAAATACCCAGTGGAGCGGGTGGGTAAAGGCTAGTATGTATATATATATATATATATATATATAGTTTTTAAGTTATTGATATCTAAATCCTAGCGTTAAGTTTTCTATTATATTAAAAACATTCTTATAACCCTCTAATTTCTAAAGTGGAAGTATATTTATCTTTTGCACCAGCAAAGTCCCCCTCTCCCCTGTTCTTGAGAGTATTGTCACAAAATCCGTTCTTAGTGAATCTACTCAGTAAAAGAAATACGCTTACGAAATTTAAATTCTATAAGTCTAATAGTTCAGAAATAGGAACTTTTGCTGTTCCTCCTCTGGGATTCATATTTTTTCATAACCGTCCTTAGTGGATCTCTACTCATTAAAAAAAAAAGATGCCGAATTATTTTCAAGTCGCTAGGTGTAATAGCTATTAAGAGTTTGTGGCGAGTGAGTGAGTCTCTAAATGTAAATTGATTCAGTAGAATATGACGTAATTGGGACTGTGTATGACCTATTCATCCGAATTTCGAAACATCAGGAGCTTGAGATATTAATGAGGCATAGTCTGTTTCTCATTCCTTAAAATACTTCTCAAAGGCACAATTTGATGAATTGTCAATAGTAGAAACAAAATTACTACCTTCTTTTTAAAAAAATGGCTGCAAGCGAAATTATTAAACAAAGAAATAGAGAGAAAATATTTATACTGGAAAAATTTAAAGAATAAATGAATACTTGGAAATAATAATGTAAAACACAATCGCCTTTCAAAATTGGAAAAGTCTTGGACAATTCAGAACGTTCCAGCGACACAGCTTATGCTAATTGAAGGACAGAACTCCTGTTAAGTCCTTTCTATCGTTCACAACTTGTGAATATATCAACTGATTATCTTTTTGAGTGGTTGGTTAGTTCCAATACCTTTTTAAAATGAGTTTTTCTCTCGATTGTTATTTCGCGCATGTTAATTTCATCATTTTTTTCTTTATACTATAGCCATCAAAGGGCAAGAACTTTGGGGTTCTTAAGAATAGTCAGAGAAAAAGAGTCTGCATACCTCAAAAAAGCTCTTTTAAGGTAGTAATATGAATATCACACAGTTTAATATCTTTTGGCTATTCAGCAGTAATGTGTAAGTTGTTTCAACACTGGGATGTCCATGCCTTTTAACACTTCAAATTCTTAAAGAAAATAATGTTAACAAAATTATTTTTATAAAATTATATTTATATTCTAAGAAAATTATTATGTACGTTAAGAGTAAAATACCAATATCAAACTTATATGAATTCTGTACAAAATGATTGAGTACATGTGTGTGGGAACCAAAAGAAAACCACTGTCCCATGATTAAAAACTTTGTGAATTCTATCATACATAATGCAACAGGACTTAACGTTTCTTGTCTAATAATCTCAAATTGCTTGACCATTAAACGTATATTTTATTGTCAAAAATGTTTGGCGATAATCTAATATCTAAAAAAGGACATTAGGTATATTGATCCGAAGAAATACGGGTAAATATATAAACCCCTTTTTCAGTGACAGATTGCTTATTTTAATATTGCATCAATAATTATCAATGTAACCAGTGAAATGAAAAATATTCATTTATGAATAAGCAAATAACTACAGAGGAAAAAAACGCTACACTAAAAGAAACTAATAACTTTTCAAATTTTTATTTCTTTTAAATTCACTTGTTATAATATTTTTACGAAAGTTGTGCAGTTAATGCTTAAAATAGGGTAAATAATTTGTATCTGGATGTTTAATATATTAATATTACTTTCTGTTGTATTTATTTCATGATAAATTGTAATATTTGTAAGCACAACGCTGTCTTTTATAATATATTCACGATTCGATCGAAACTTGGCAAAATATTGCCTAAAAGGCTGAATTGGGAACATTCTTGCCGACCGAAGTTGGCGAGTTGGCGATCACTTTAGTGGTTGGCGAACCTTTTTGGCGACTTAGCTTTCGTATAGATTCTTCTGGAAATTACTGGAGAAATCCATGAACACAATATTTGGCGTAAGCGAATCTTACGGGAAAGAATTAGAAGGCTGCCTTGCAGACAACAAATAGGAATCACTCGCTAAAACTGGGTCAGTATCACTTTAGCTGTTGAAGACTTCAGCTGCTACGATCGAGTGATTGCTTGCAAATTATCTTTATCTTAACGCATTTGTATTTTTAGGCACTGGTAGTTGTGTCTGAGTGCTGTAGACAATGTGAAGGCCTTCTGGTATTTATTTTGTGAATTTTACTGCTATATCCTTTACTTTACGAATTGTTTATCTACAATATTGCTTTAAAGCAGGGGTAGCTAACCCAAATGACCTCGCGGGACACTTCGGAAACACATTATAATCTCACGGACTGCACTTAAAAGTATGTACCTTTATATCAGATTTAAAAACAAAAAAAAAAACATTTATTGAAGTGAAAATTTAAAACAGAATGAATTACTATTATTATTTTCATTATTTTTCATGTATACAGACATAGATAATATAATAATGTTTATATAATATAAAATAATATAGTAATGATGAAATGTTTAAAATGTTACAGTTGCCATTTTCTTGAAAATTATGGTGTTCATTTTGAATTGATCTTCCGTTACTCATTGTTGAAACTTGATTGTGCAGTCATTCGCAAGTGATTAAGTATACATTGCCCTTTATCTTAACCGTTCTGATATTTTTTTTAAATTTTAAAAAACATCTCTGACTGCCTCTTTCATTTTGGGCACTCTAAACAGAAAAGGAGGAGGAGAAATGAAAGTCGCACACACAGAGAATCATGTACCATCCATAGTAAAGGATATGCAAAATGCAATTCTGAGAGAATTTATTAAAAAAAGTAATTTATTATAGTAAAATCCAATATGTAACTGTTTTATAAAATATAAATCAATTTTAATCTAAAGGACATTTCTATTATCAAAAAGGATATATTTTAAAACAAGAATAGGTAACAGGCAAATACATGTAGATTGATATGCATATTATTTACCCTCAAATAAATTTCAAAATGTGGAAAAACCTTTAAAAACCTGATATTTAATTTTTTTTTTAAAAAAGAGTCGGTGGGCCGCAACTTATGTACTGGAGGTACTGATAGCATAACATCCACGAACCCTGATTTACGTAACGATATGTTTTCAAATAATTAATACAGAGAGATATAGAAAAATAAAATAACAAAAGTACATACTGTATACCCCCAAATTATTACAGACATTAAAAAATTACAAGATAGCTGTATTGATAAACTGCTTTTACGTTTAAGGGGTTTTTTATAAATATTAATAAGATCAAATGTTGATATGAAAGCAATTCTTAATAGTACTTTGTTAAAGATAAATTTTATTTTAAAGCCAAAGTCAATTAAGAAATGTTCCTAACAAGAGAAAAAAAAGCTTTATAGTTGAAAAGATGGTTGGCTTCCATCAAACTCGAATTGTCAAGGGAAAAAATGGCGGCAAAGAAGAAAAAATATTCCATGAAAAGAAAACTGGAATATAAGATTAAATGTCTTTTATGTCAGTTGACGTTCTCGTTGCTTCAGTGATATAAAACGTGATCACGTTTTTCCTGTCTAAAAATGGACATAGAATTGGAAAAAAATGAGTTGATGTGACGAAGTCGTGATGACAAAATGAATAAAAGAACATTTCTTTAGCTTCAAATTCAAAGGTTACCTGAAGACATATGATGAAGGAGAAACTGAAAAGTATCAATCATGTTTGTTGTTCATAACTTCAAATCTTGTTCTCGAATTGACCAACACTTTATTTCAATGCTTATAATAAATATTAAATAGTCATTATTTCAGAGCTCATTATGAAAATGTATATTAATTTTTAGCATATTATATAGTAAACTTATGGTATTGAAATATTTCCATACGAGTATTTTTACTTTAATACTTAATATTTTCAATTTTTTTCTGTTAATATTTATCTTTTACATTCTTCAGAAATTTAACTGAAGAAAAAATTAAAAAGATAGATTCTGAATATATTTAATAGCAAAAACACACATTTAGCAGTTTGATTATTGATATTTTTAATTTTCTGAACTTTATGACTTAACTATGCAATAATATTTAAACTCTTTTACTGACAATTAAGTTATGTTTGCTTATCGTTTCAGACCTGTTCAGTAATCTAAATAAGAAAATTTTCAAATTTGAGTTTCTTAATTTTCTTTAGAATAATACTGGTGTTATATAAAATCAAATATTTTGTGAAAACAAAAATAAATTTAATTCTGAAAGAATAAGTTGTTTATTTTTTCTCTATTTAACTAAATTGATATTAACAAATGTGTTTGGTTATCAGACATTTCTGAACCCTTTCTGGAGAAATTAAAATTAAATAGCTTTGAATAAACAGATCATTTCCATGCCACGTAATTTTTCACATATTTATAATAAATTCAAGTGATGAGATATAATTACTATTATTATGTCAGTTTACTAATTAGTAGTACAAAAATTTAATTTAATGCTATGAAAATAAATGCATGTATGTATGAAATTTGAGAAATTTGTTTGCTAACTAAAATTATGGTATATACCTGAAAACCTTAAATAAAATGCAATTATTCGGAAAAAGGTGGAACTTTAACATTTTTATAAGGATGAAATATTCTTCAAAACGTTAAATGAAATGTTAGCAGTGTAAGGTTTCTTTTTTCCTCTATAAGGTACAACAATTCTTTAATTATATATAATTAGAATCTTTCAGTTTTAAATTTAAGTAGCACATTTTTTTAGTCAATAGCAGCTGTAAACGTAATTGCTTCTTAAATATTTACCTTCATTTATAAGGCTTGGAACTAAAAAAAACAATTCATGCAATTTAGCACATTAATGAGCTATTTTAATAAAATTTCCATTAAATTCTTTCTATATATCACTATTTTATTTGTATAATGCATTTTAATTTAATGGTCTCTTTCCTGAACACATTCATGACATCAAACATTAAATAATACTCGCACAGCGCTTAATAAATATAACCACATATGTAAGCAGCATTCTGAAATTCAATCATTAGGAGTGATATTTTTAATTTTGTTGTATTTGTAATACAACTAAATGTAAAAGGGAAATAATTAAATGCATTTATTATGTATATAATTCCTAGAACTCGATTAAAATGGTAAACATGTGAGTACGCTTGCAATGAATGGTATTCATTAAATTCTTTATAATGGTTAATGCTTATTTAAATAATTTTATTAAATGAAATTTAATTACATATATGCAACTCTCCACTTCACTCAGACGAGAGCGTTAATTAGCTCTGATTCAAGAATATGGCTCAAGATTATTTATGCAAACAAGGTAATATTTTGTAAACACCTTCAAGCATTTCTATAAAGTATTTTTAAGAGGTATTTTAATTTAAAATTGTTTATTGACTTAAAAATAAATACTGTTATTTTTTTTCGTATTATTTACGCTTAATTGTAACATTTAATTAAATAATATAAAATTTTTAAAAGTTCGTATATTTTTACCATTGTACATTAGTAGTTTAAATACGTTAAATTAGTATAGATATATTATATTAAATAGCCATATTTTAAATCGACAGTAATTAAATTAGATAAATCGTATAAACATTTTAAATTAATGAATTATTTACTATTGCAGCATTATTTTTTGAATAATTTCTTTAATCAATTAAATTGTGTCAACTTTTTTTCGAAGATGAATCATTTGAAATAACCCCGTCAAACTCTTTGAGTACAAATTTTGAGAGAAATGAGACCAGTAAGGATGAATGGAATATTATTGTTAGAAATTTGCAGGGATGTAAAGCAGCCACACAACGACTCTAATTGTTTGAATAATAACATATTAATGCACAAAGATCGAACACATTACATGAAGATAAGTCAACGTATATACACAAAGAAACACTGTAAAAGATTATTTATAATAGTTGAAAACACACACTCGTTATAAACAAGCTTTACAGCGCTATAGAATTGGCTTCTTGGAACAGTTCCACTTGCAAGAACTGAAAATAGGTAAAGTCTCTTTCTCTCTCTAATCATTAGTCAATCACGATTGACTGACTTCTTAATTCCAACGACCTTTATATAGCCACATGGGTCGATCTCAGTGACTTCTGGAACCTTTCTAGACAATATAATTTTTCTTTATATTTGTCTCCAAGGGTAATAAAGTCGCCAATCTGGTAACCCCGTTCACCAAGTTAATGCCTATTCAAGTTAATACTGGGAAGAGGGCTTTTCCTGCAAAACTCTTTCTCGCAAGCAATGTACCGATTCAGAGAAAACAACATACTTGATGTGTTTCATTTTTTTACCGACTTTGAAAAGATGCAAGACATTTTTTGTTTCCAAACTTTCATTTTATTTTTATTAGATTTAGTCAGAGAATAAATGTTCATAACTGTGGATCGTTCATATTATTTCGCATCAAGAAATACCGGAGCAAAAATATTAAAGATAAGGTGCATTTATAATTAATCAGCATAAAATTTACAAGTAAAATATAAGCATGAATTTAAAAATACTGTTTAATTTATTTTTGAGTTTCCAAGAATTGAATCAATTCTTCTATTAATTCATATTTAATTTTAGTACAAAAGAAATTGCACCCATGGAAGCAATTTAGAATTAATTAATTTCTTCAAATTGATTTAGCAATGAATATTGTATTGAATAAGTTGATTCACATTTAAACTGATAAGGAAAATATTTGGATACGTTTTAAAATTAATTCAAGAAATTAATTAGATTGGTTTTTGAAATATTACTTGGTTATAAAAAGATGCTGAATACTATTAAGTTAATTATTCATTAATGATTTCCTTTCCCGTTCAAATGCTTTAAATTGATAGAGTTGATTAAATATATATATATAAATTGTTGGTCATTCTTTTTATTTTTAATTTATCACCTTTCTTTTTTTTTTAAATTTTTCATTTACAAAGATGAATTATCTTTTTTTCTGGATCTTCAGAGATCTAAAAAAATGGAAGGGGAGTAATTATTACGAGAAATAATGAGATTATTAAACTGAAATGTTGTTGTAACTTGGTTACAGTAAATGAAAAGTGTATGCAAAAAATTCAGGGAAAGAAAATGTAACACTTAAAAGAAATCCCGAAAACAACGAGATTATCGAATAAAAAAAATTATTCACACTTAGTAAGATAAAACAGGTTTTTCCCCCACTTCTTTGTAAATGAAGTTGATTGCAGAAATCTTCGAATGAAAAAAAGCTTTTATTTTCTACTTCATGTTTTTAAATAAATTGTGCAACTCAAAAAGAGTATTTTTAAAATTATGTGATTTTTTTTAAAAAACAAATCTAGAATAATAGCAAAAAAAAGTGTTGGATGTTGAATCAATCCACAAATTCAAAAAGTTGTTGCAAGGACTGGAGTTTTTAACACTTTCTAAGCCCTAAAAATTTGATTATAAATAAGTTCTCTGATATAACAAGTTCTTTTTTACTTTGTCTATTTACTATTTTGGATGAAATACTCATGCCACCATCTTATTGTTTGACGTAGCAGTTTTAATTCTAACCCATGATTCTGTTAATTTTTTAATTGAATTTATTTCAATTAATTTATCTTCTGCTCTAAACAAAGAGATTTATTAACTTCCATAGGGTTTTAGATTTTATTAACGTGCACAAAAAGTAGACAATAAGACTTTATTTACTTACGCATCGTAGTTTTGATATAGAATATTGTTGTTTTACAATGAACTCGAAGGATATCAAAAAGAAATCGTAAGTGATGTTTTATGCTTTTATATAAAGTATGCATCAAGTAGAATTTTTTTGTTCATTGATGTTTTTAGACTCGACTTAATTTTTTTTTACTTTGATACAAATTTTTTTCAAGAAATACGTTGCAAATGTTTCCTTGTTTTGATCTTAATTTTTTTTTCAAATTTCATCTTCTATTGTAATATCATTAAATTTACAGCTCGGGTAGTCGGTATTTCAACTGAAAGAAATAATCCCTACAAGAACAAACTTGGTTCAAAAATAAACCAAGGAACTATTTCCTCTTTCAGTTTTTTTCTGAATATCATGTGGTCCATCAAAGCCTTTTAAAGGCAGTCAATTTGACCGAAATCTCTTCTTTTCGGAAAAGGGATGTGTAAATTTCTCTTTCTTCTTTCTTTCATGAACCGAAAACATTCCCACTGCTCAACAACTATAGCAGACTAACTTGTTGCCATCGTTCGTTGGTCCGTGGCTGTGTTACTCATTTACGAAAAAGAGGGAATTAAGCATAGGCGCAGGTTATGTCTTCAACAGCAATCTCCCTTGCTGAAAAGTTTATTTTCATAACAGTAATTTCAGGTAGAAACAAATTATATACACATCAGAGATTGTCGTTGATTTTGATGCATAAATTTGGACAGTAAAATTTACTCCAAGTATTAATATTTATACCCTTTAAAATTATAGAAGAATATTTTTAAAGAAAAGCCATTGCATAAGTTAAAAATATTTCAATGGCAGTTATTGATTTGTATACTTTTAAATGAGAGCGAAATCTGAAATTTTCTTTTAACGACTTATAAAATAATCAAAATTTTAAAGTACTTAATCTTTTAAGTAAGAAAAATAATTTAAGAAATATAATTACATTTTACTGTAAGATATTAGTTAGATACGAAGTAGAAATTGTATTATTATTGAAGATTTTTAAATTTCTATAATACGATCGAATTTTTTAAATGCCTTTTTAAATCGTATATTAAGCAAAAATTATTTTTCAAAGTTGTGACTCTACTTTTGTAACTGTTATGAAATTAAAAACAGTTTTGAAGTCTCTCGGTCATTATTCTAAGTAATTGTTCATTTTCGCGCGTGCATATTAATTTCTAAAAAAAGGTTTTTGAAAGTATTCAAGAAATTAAAACTACATTATAAGGTACTTTTCTTTTGTAACTGTTACGAAATTAACAAGTTTTGAAGTAAAGATTAATTTTCGGAGAAATTGTTCATTTTCATTTTCATTTTAAAAAAAGGTTTTTGAAAATGTTCAATAAATTTAAACTCTACTATAATTGTGCTCACTAATTAATTCCAAGAATCTACTAATTCTTCAGTGTTGAAAATCCAAGAAATTATAAATGGAATATGTGATTAAATGATTTCTATATTCTTAAGCAAATTGCAAAAATTGTACTTACAGCCATAGATATTATTTATATAAGTTTAACCAATCTTTCAATTATGGGATTTTTAGCTCTTGCATTGTATTATAAGATACTTTCATTCCTTTATATATATATATATATATATATATATATATATATATATATATCTTGTTCAAATTTTCAATTGTTAATAAATTATTTTCTATTCATCCATTCAATTTCAAATAATTTTTTTAAACTTGTAGGGGATGACACGTGATGTTAATAGTTTTTTTTCAAATATATATTAGTGAAACTTTATTTTTTTTTTATTTTAAATTTATTCTGCGTTATATCTGTCGTAGTTACAATTAGATGCAATAGATGGCGCAAGTACGTTTTCCTAACGAAGTTGGAATTGACTTTAAGAAAAAATGTATATATTACTTATTTAATCTATTTTTTAGCTCTGCATTTTTAAACAATGCATGGCGTTACTTACTTTCTAGGGAAATATTTTTTCAGATATTTTAGTGATAATTTTCAAACTTTAAGTTCTCGTGACGTGATATAACTTATTTTATGCTTTTAATAGAGTTTACCAGACTAAATATTCAGAGAAACATTAGTAAAAAAATTTGACAATTTAGAAACGAGTTCCTGACAAAGATACCTGGGGTCGTTTAGAATATAAAATTACTTCATTAACGTTTGTATTTTAAGAATTCCTATCCACGTTTAATATTGTGAGCAAAACTTTTCAAAAAGGAAACTTGGATTTTTAAAAGTAAGATTCATTAACTAGTAAACTAAAGGGGATTGTCATGACAGTATCTAAGACGGTCATATCCTTAATGAAACAAGGCACTGGAAGAAATTTCTTTTCTTCATATAATTAAATAATGGATAGAACTACTCGCCAATTCTCAAGAACAATCCCCTTGATAGAGACTCGTATTAAATAGAATTAACTACAGAACGAACAAAGTACAAGAAATTTTTAATCACATTTTTCTAACCTCTCTGCTTTAAGCAAAAAATTTATTTTGTGTGAATAAAAGTTAACATTCACTCCTTGGAAGTTTCAAAAATGTAATTGGTCAAGTACGAAATATTGAGTATCAACTTAGTTGGAATTAAAATCATGAAATCCCACCTTAAGTAATAAAGACGTTTTCATAATGCAAATATCTTCAAGAAAAACAAATAGTAAGCTTCCGAATCAATTTAAATTGAAAATGTGCATTTTCATATTGTTAAGATTTTTAAATATTTGGAATGCTACAATTGTGTGTGAGGCAATATTATAAAACGTGAAAAGTAATTTTTTAAGCCTCATAAACCAGCTGTATTTTAATTGTTTTAGAATACTATTATCTATTAAACTTTAAATTTGTATATATATTTTTTCAATTATTTAATTTCTTACAAAAATATTTCCACTTCATCTTCTTGAATAATACTTTTTTTTGTAATCAAACAAACATGTAACTACTTCATTTAAGCAAACATTTTTCAGTAAAATGAGTATTAAAAATTGCTTTTTAAACATTTAAAAAAAACATTTGTTGCAAAACTCTTTGCTGCTTCAACTTTGTAGAAGCACGTGTCCTGTTGTTCAAGCAAAACTCGTAAGAAATTAATGCATTTCTTTTATTAATTTTTAAATTTAATGATTTAATGCAAGTAATTACAAAGAGAAGACCAGGAAAAAAGTTAATTATGGGGTGGGGGGTGTGACTTAAGATTCTTTCGGAAGCATTTAGAATTAAAACTACTCTAAAGTTCCTATGCAAGACTACTTATCTCCGATTAGAGTACTAATTAAATTTAAAGCCTTTTGTGTGCTTTTTGATTATGTTTATCAAACGAAGTTCAAAGACATGTTTTATTTAAAAGAATGTACATAAAAAATTGTTCTGAAGGAATTTAAATTTTAATTTCGTACGAGCATACATTTAATTAAAAAAGAGCTAAGTGTAACTTAATAGAATATTGTACCCGCATTGAAAATGGCCTATTCTATAACTCTTTTCTTTCTTTGTTAATTTGAATATCTTAAATAAATACATTTCTTTTTATTCTTTTAAAAACATTGTTAATATTCTCATTAAATATTAATAACAGTTTCCTTTTTAAAGCACTCATATGTTTGCATTTTGGTTTTATCGTGATGTTAAGAAAAATAATTTATAATTGTCTCTTAGCTGAATTCATAAAACAAAAGAAAAAAATTTACACAGCAGCGGCGTCTTTATTGTAATATCCTTCCTCCCCCCCCATCAATTTCGCATCGGGTAGTCTTTTACTTTTAATACAATTCTTATTCTTCTTGGCACAAAACAAGTCGTTGTTATTGAAACCTAAGAGTGATAGTTATATTGACATCACAAAGTAAAGCTGCACGAGGGCTATTGACGACGGGCCACAGTCAAGTGACGAGGGTAACACCTGAAAGGGCATCACCTCTCTTAACTTCCACACCAACGGGAGGGTGCTTAAACCTCGACAAATATAACGTGTATCAGTCCCCTCTACACGGTGGGTCTTCAGTGGCACTAGACTCGAACTCATGACACACCAGCAACGAGTGAATGAATATTAATGTCACACTGTTCAGCTATTCGGGGGGTTTTGACAACGGACCTCATAATTTTGAATTACTGTTGAAGACCTCTTTGCACGGTGGTTCTTTAATGGTATAAAGCATGAACTCATGACACGCCGGCCACAAGTCCGATACCTTGACCACTCTGCTACCACGACCAGACGCCAGCCGTGAGTCCGTGATATTTATCACCTTGACCTTTATCTGCCACGACCACAAACTCCATGCTTTAAGAATAGCAGTTTCTAATAGTATGAAATTTGATGACTGGCGTTTTGAACTTCGTTTCACACATGTTCCAAAAATTAAACCTGCAAAACGCCATCACTACGACATAATTTATAAGCGTTTTGAAAATATCTTTTACCATTGAAATAAATCATATGTAATAGACATATTTGGCCATTAACAATGTTCAGATAATATGTCTATTCCGACATCTATGCTCACAAAGTAAAGGGTTCAAAGCAAACTAAGAAAACAGCCTGCAAAACATCCCATTACCTTCCCCAGCTTGAAGTGGTACAGCATTTCATTTAGGATGCATGCTTTTATGTTCGTTTGGGGAATTCTATAAATCTCACATATTTAGAACATAACTTAAAGCGGGGTTCATCGGATCAAGTAACAATTTTTTTGTTTTTTTTATTGTTTACCTTCCTTGTGTATTTGAATGAGTTTTATAGACTTTTATTTTTTTTCTGAACTGATGTCTATTTTTTGCGGAAAGTAATTGTGTTCGCAACTAACCTTGGCTTGCACAGTCCATGCAAGGCGTAGCATGGGAAAACCTGCGTTTAGAGATACTCTAAAAGGATCCTTGATTAAAGATTTACATTTTGGATAGGTTCCTCATTCCGTACAATCTACCCTCTGTGTAAAGACTTCAATTTGCCTGTTCATTCCTAGGTTTGACACACTTTCACTATAATAAAGCATGAACATTTTACAACTACGATGGATTCACTAATACTTATGCATCTGAGCTTGTACTGTCATCCCACGTTTAAAGTCTGTCAAGTCACACGCTTTTCCTCCACATTTATTCATGAGCAATTCACCTATTCTGCTTTCCCAAAAACTCAGCTTTCTTATTATACTAATCCAACCCTCCAGTTGCAACATTTATTTGCACTAAATAATTATAGTAAAATTTGCGTCGTGTAAAAAGAGATGATATAATGATTAAAATGAAAAGAGTTCATTTTTGAAGTTAACTTCTTATGGCACGTTAGGGAAAAAGTTTCGTTACGCGTTATCAGTTACGGTTACGCGATGAACGTAAGTTAAAGATATAGGAAGTTCCAACTTTTGCCAAGTTTTTAAAAAAGCTGTCGCGAGCTTAACAAATATTCATATCATAACCACGAGATGTAATTATATATATATTTAAACTCAAATAAATTCAAAACTCTAAGTTTATAATATTAAATGAAACAACTCGACTTGTATTGAAGCGATTTTGTAAACAAAAGATGTATGGTTTTATGTACATGGCAACAGTGAAAATAAAAGAGGAATTATATATATATAGATTACTGAGTTTTTGTGTGGTTGTGAATTATTTAAACTAATCTGTTTTATAATAAATTGCACGAAACAAAATCCATCTAATTATTTCTATCAAACTCAGACAAAAAAAAAATTACAGAATCGGAAAGATAATTTTTTTTTGCCATGATACGGTATAATTTTTCCTACAAAATAATGATATCTTTTATTTTTTATGATTTTTTTCTGAGTCAAAATCGATACGTATTTATGAAAATGATTTCTAAACTCTTGCCGTTCAATTTCCTTTCGCGTTAATGAATTGATATTCTACCCTAAAAATGTTCATGCTTTTCTCTTTTAGAATCAGTCATTTAAAAAAAAGAATGCTAAAAATTGGGGTTTTTTTTACTATTTTTCAAAATTTTAATTAAATATTAAATAACTTCTTTATTTATAAAAGTAATCACACAATTTTTTTTCTGTGTGTCGAACAACGTTATGCATAATCTGTACAAAAACGGAAAACATTGCTTAAAAATTACGGTTTTTTAAATTTTTTTGGCATTTTTCGTCTATTACCTTTTTTACAAGAATTTTTTACTGAAAAATTTTTCTTAGATTTTTGTTTAAAAATTACTCCTGTTTTCAATCGATGTGTGAAATTATAAGCCATTAACTTAAAAATTAAGCCTTGAAAAAAAAACTTTAATAAGAAGCACCATTTTACGAAAAGCCAAGGGTTAGGCGACGAAAACCAGTTTCGCGCCAAATTGGCAATCAACATCTTCATCAAGTCCACTTCACATTTTCTCAGGCGTTATACAAGAAAAACTGAAGACGCATGAAAATCTCCGAAAGTGGTGAGGGGAAAAAAATGTGAATGAAAATTTTATTTTTGTTTCAATAATAGCATCTACTTAGCAACATTTCTAACTACTTACTATTACAAATTTACTACTATTGCAAAAAAGAGAAAGTTTGATGCCCAAAGAAGATTTCTATCAATTAGGGAGAATGTCAAACGAAAAAAAAACACACACAAAGGACTTTTACTTCATGATATTTCGGATCTTTTATCATCACACATATCGAACTCCATTTAAAAAATTTTCCCTGCCCTGCCGGATGCGGTAAAACGTTCGTCATTAAACTTTTGATGGCAATTTATAATTGCTATACGAACAACGATGAATACTGTCATACATATATAAGTTGTGATTCAACTGGTAAAGCAACAGTAGCTATTTCAGGAATGACTGTACTGTTCATACATCTTTAAAAATTCCATTGTTAAGATTACTTCCGTTACATTCTGAAACTGCTCAACAATGCAGAACACTTTTCAAATACATAAAAGTCATAATCATAGATGAGAAAAGGGCTCAATTGTTATTGAAGGATGATTCCAGATTAAAACAAATAACTGGAAATTTTCAATCAAATTTCAGTGTATTAGATATTATTTTAATAGGATATTTACGTCAATTACCACCAGTTCTTTCTACGCCTATCTAAAGAGTGTTTTTCCAGGTATAGAAGTTTAAGTTGGCATTACTTTCCAAGATGGCGACCGATTTAACACCTGTCAAGTGATTTATTCTCAGTTTGGTTTGGCAATTCATCAAAACGATCATCAAGCAAGGCGTAGATTCGTCGAATTGGCCCAAAACGAGATTGCCGTTGTTCCCGATTTTCATAAGCGAATTTTGTTTAGCGATGAAACGCACTTCTGGTTGAATGACTACGTCAACAAACAAAACTGCCGCATTTGGAGTGAAGCTAATCCACAAGTGTATGTCGAAACACCGTTATATCCAAAAAAACTGACTGTTTGGTGCACTTTTTGGGCTGGTGTAATCCTTCTTCAAAAACGATGAAGGCCACAACGTTACAGTCAATGGTGATCGGTATAGAGCCATGATTACTAACTTTTTCATTCCTGAATTGAACAATCATGATGTCCAGGAGCTGTGGTTCCAACAAGACGGCGCAACATGTCACACAGCTCGTGCCTTTATTGAAAGACACGTTTGGTGACCGCCTAATTTCACGTTTTGGACCTGTGAATTGGCCTCCAAGATCTTGTGATTTAACACCGCTAGACTATTTTCTGTGGGGCTATGTAAAGTCATTGGTCTATGCGGATAAGCCACAAACGCTCGACCATTTGGAAGACAATATTCGCCGTGTTATTGCCGATATACGGCCACAAATGTTGGAAAAAGTCATCGAAAATTGGACGTCCAGATTGGACTACATCCGAGCCAGCCGTGGCAGTCCTATGCCAGAAATCATATTTAAAATGTAATGCCACAAGATTATCTTTCGAATAAAAAAAATTCATGTCAATCGAATAATACATCGTTGTTTTATTGCAATTTAAAGTTCTATACCTCTAAAAAAAACACCCTTTTTAAGCAACCGAAACAGACCATCGTTGGACAGATTTTATGGCGAAATATAAAATTTTATGGACTAAATGAAGTCTTGCGTCAAGCGAATCATCAATTTTCTTCTATACATACAAAAATTGGAAAAGGTGAACAACTGGATGAAATTGAAATAACTGTGATATTGAGTCTCGTTTTTGTCCTGTGGAAGAAGCTTTATTAAGATGTCCTCAAGATATATGATTATTCAACGCTAACAATACCGTCAATGAATATAATAATAAAATATTGATATGCAGAATGCGGACAGAATAACTTCGACTGCAAAAGATGTATATATTGGTTGTACTTCAAAAGAACAAGAAACTTTCATTCGTCAAAAATTACATAAGATGTCATTAATTGATACAAATGGATCGCCTTATCAAACAGTTTATGTGAATAATACTTATTACATGATTTCCACAAATATTGATGTGAAGGATGGATTGGCAAATGGTGCAGTTGGAAAGCTAGTTCAGATAGAAACAAATGATGAAGGATTAGTTAAGACAATATTGATCGAGTTTCCAGTTTTGCCTCAAATAGGGGAAAAATCAAGATGCAAAAAGACAATTTCACCTTATCTCTACAAAACCACAGAATAATATCAACGACAAAATCAAATACTGCGATTGATGTATTCTTTTCGAGATTCTTAAATGATATGGAGTGCAAAACCTACATTTCTTATTTTAGTTACCACAAGCCTTTGATAACAAAAGTATGTACTGAAACACCTATAAGATAATGTAAATAGACTAATAATAATATGATACTTTTCTATAAATGTATACAATATTTTTTTGTGTTATGTGTTGAAAACGAAAATTTTGTTTATACTTATACCTTTTCCATCCTAATTTTTTAAAGACTGTTTGAAATAATAATAATAACAAAAAATTTGTTAATTCTATATAAGATCCCTTTAAAATAAAACTTAATTATACAATTCAATACATATAAGTCGAAGAAGTTAACTTCTACCGCGTGTTCACGCTGATACATGCACACAGTTTTTTGTTTAGTTTGCCTAAAAAATTTAATTTATCCTTTTATTTTATTTTAATCTGATTTTATTCAAAAATAATAGAATATTTTACTATTCAGCTAAAATAATATATCTGGTTACGCTTTGGGCATATCTTAGTTAAAATTCAAGAAAATGTTTCAGTATACCAAATGTATAGTTTTTTTTTCTTTTGTTGTTGTATCATTATGTTTTAATTTTAAATATATAAACAACTACCTTTCATAAAAATAGCATAACAAGTGTAGCAATCGTATGAGCTTCTTTTCTGTTTTATTTCATTTCTAAGAATAGTTTTTTTTTAAAAAAAGAAAGATATTATAAAACACATTTTATACCTTAGGAATCTAAAAGAACTAATAGAAAACAGTTGAGTAACAATATAGCTTAATTGTAAAAAAACATTACTCTAATGAATTAAGTTTAATGAAAAATCATTAGTTTCAAGTGGTATCACTGTTTCGACTCTTGCCAAACAAAGCATTTAACTTTCATTTTTCATTAATTCCATTACTGCATATTAGTACAAATAGTCTTCTGTTTAAAATTGCTTAGCACCATTTCGAACAATTAAAGCTTAATTAATTTTTCACATTAATCAAGCGCCTTAAGCAGTTGGAAAATTCAATATAACGCAATAGAAATTTCGAACTAAGACAAACGCTAAGAAAATTTTCAAAATTAAAATCATTAATAAGTCCATTTATTTCTGAAATATTTCTTTATTTGAATAAGACAAAAAAATTGTTATTAAATAACCATTCACCATAGATTTTCCTTCTGTTAAATGTTTCAATTAGTAATGAAATGGATTACAAGATAAAAAAAAATTATTCTTGTTTTTTCTTCTTTTCGTTAATTTCATTTTTAGACTTGATTTTTTAAGTATTCAGAATTCAAAAGAAGTTAGGAATAGGGTGGTAGCTATGCTTAGAAAATAATTGGATTATTAAATTGAAATGCGCTAGATACTCGGATATAAAAAAAGCTCCCAAAAAAAAAAAAAAAAAAAAGGAAATCTCAAAGAAACCCTGAAAATAACAACTACAATACATGAGAACGAATAAAAAAAATAGTCACAATTGTAGCAAAATCTATTCTTTTTTCTTTCTTTCCGTAAACGAATTTAATTACAGAAATGTATAAATCGAAAAAGATATTTTTCCTTTGTACTTAGTTTTTTTTTTTTCAAATTAAGTGTCACGCAGAGAAGATCTTTAGAATTTTTTTTTTTTTTTTTAAGAAAAAAACCTTGCAAATAAAAGTAAAAATTTGGTTTTTTTTAATAAATCTATTAATGTATGAAAACTTTCACACATTGAAAAATGAATTTTAAAATTGTAAAATGTAGGTAACAAAAAAAGATTAAGGGCATGTTGTATGAAACCGTTCATTGTAAACATTCCAATTTACTGTAAGTTAAATGAGTGTTCCGCATCATCTCTTGAAGCAGCAATAATGTAAACCAGTTACAATAATTAAATATAGTACTTAATTCAAACTATTTAAATTCTTATCTAAGTTAATTGACTTTTTCATAGCAACACACGATGTCAATATCAACAAGCGGAATATAGTTCATATTTGAATTAAGTGTAATAAATAGTTTATCATTTGAACCTTGAAATGAAAATTGATTTGAAATACACACGGCAGATACTTTAAAATAAATTTCTAATGGTATCCGGTTAGTTGAAACTTTTTGAAAAAATGGAGATATGAGGATTTTTGTGATTTTTAGATTTATTTAGTATATTTTAAGGAAAAATCCTAAAATTGAAAACTGAAAAAAAAATTATTATTAAAATGGGAAAACACTGGTAAAAATGGACCAAAAATTACATAAACGGGGCCCTCTCTCTACAAAAGTTTTATGAGCAAATTCTCAATTTTTCATTTTTGATGTGTTACTTTGTTATTCATATTTGAAATGACCTTCAAGATAAGAGATAATTTAATTTTTACAAAAACTAGAGCACTTTATCTTAATGATTATATGAAATTGCTTAAAAAACAGTGATTATCTTCACATAAAGAACTGTAAATTTTGAAGTAAAACAGTGATTAATAAATCTGAAATTCAATTGATTGATTGAATATTAACGTCGCACTGTTCAGCTACACGAGAGCTTTTGGCGACGGACCATGTAAATTTTGAACCATGGTCAAGTGACGTGGACGACACCTGAGCTGGCACCCCCCCTCTTCTAACTACCACACCACACCAACGGGAGGACGTTTCAGCTCTCGACAGATTTAACGTGCATCGCTGCCCTACACGGCGGGTCTTTAGTGGTACTGGGCTCGAACCCGTGACAAAGCAAGCCACGGTCCGATACCTATACCACTCGGCTACCGCGGCCACAATCTGAAAGTCAAAACACATCTACTGTTATACAGAGCACACACAAAAAATTTCAGCAAATCATTTTCGAAAATTTTTGAGTAATTGCCATCGCCGTTTCATCTTTTCGAAAAAAAAACACATTTCGATTAAAACGCAATTTAAAGTTTGACATCTTGTTTAAAGTTAAGGCATCTGCTTTTACTTCAACACTTGCAGTTTTTGTTCTAGCGAATGGAAAATAGAAAATTTGGTATTTTTATTTAGCTAATAAGATTGCCTGTAAAATAATACAAAATGCTTCGTCAATTTTTGAAAAAAATCATGATATTTGGGTAGTCGGATACCTTAACCAGAAAATGTTCATTTAACACTTTCCCATTAAACTACTTTAATACGTATAAAACCCCTTTTCTGCTTTGAAGTATTTCCTACTTTCTGAAATATATTTTTAATTTTTTTATTATTGTAAAGAGTGTTTTTTTTTCAGGTAAAGAAGTTTAAGTTGGCATTACTTTCTAAGATGGCGACCGATTTAACAGCTGTCAAGTGATTTATTCTCATTTTGGTTTGGCAATTCATCAAAACGATCATCAAGCAAGGCGTAGATTCGTCGAATGGGCACAAAACGAGATTGCCGTTGTTCCCGATTTTCATAAGTAAATTTTGTTTAGCGATGAAGCGCACTTCTGGTTGAATGGCTACGTCAACAAACAAAACTGCCGCATTTGGAGTGAAGCTAATCCACAAGTGTATGTCGAAACACCGTTACATCCAGAAAAAACTGACTGTTTGGTGCACTTTATGGGCTGGCGGACCACTTCTTCAAAAACGATGAAGGCCACAACGTTGCAGTCAATGGTGATTGGTATAGAGCCATGATTACTAACTTTTTCAATCCTGAATTGAACAATCATGATGTCTAGGAACTGTGGTTCCAACAAGACGGCGCAACATGTCACACAGCTCGCGCCATAATCGATTCATTGAAAGACACGTTTGATGACCGCCTAATTTCAAATTTTGGACCTGTGAATTGGCCTCAAGATCTTGTGATTTAACACCGCTAGACTATTTTCTGTGGAACTATGTAAAGTCATTGGTCTATGCTGATAAGCCACAAACGCTTGACCATTTGGAAGACAACATTTGCCGTGTTATTGCCGATATACGGCCACAAATGTTGGAAAAAAGTCATCGAAAATTGGACGTCCAGATTGGACTACATCCGAGCCAGCCGTGGCAGTCATAGGCCAGAAATCATATTTAAAATGTAATGCCACAAGATTATCTTTCGAATAAAAAAAAATTCATGTCAATCGAATAATACATCGTTTTTTTATTGCAATTTAAAGTTCTATACCTCTAAAAAAATTACCCTGTACATCTTCAGGACTCGTGTTCGTTACTTAAGAGATTCAAATTTAAGAGGTTCGTACCCAATAGTCCTAACGCGTGAAAACCATTTATCCAAGAATTTGACACATACACACAAAATACTTCAAAAAATCTAAATTAACGGAAAATGATTATCAAAAACACAACTAAATATTCTTACAAAGTTTATTTAAAAAATAACGATTTAAATTAATTAGAAAAATACGAATATTTTATAAAGCAGACACATATGAAATTGGCCTATTTTCCTGGTGTTCGAGACTGTATGAAAAGTATCTCAATTAAAACACTCTTAAAGTAGGAGATTAATAGAAGAAATAAGTTATAAATATAACTTTTAAACAATTTTAACCCCTTATAAAAAAGATAAAGTTTAAAATTTTCATTGTTCATGTTTCACTGATTCTACTACAAAAAGATGTAGTTGTTGATTTAAAATTCCTCGTTTTTGAGACTTATGGGGAAATAATTTGAAACATTCTTATTGATTTTACATTTATTATCTTATTGGTATTAATATCTAAAAGGGTTATTATTTGATAAAATTTTAAAATTTTAATATTCTAACGCATATTTTTCTTTGAACGAACAAACTATCAGTGTTCCCGGAGTCTATGCATGTTGTCATTTGGTTCGTTGAAGAGTAAAATTTTTATAAGAAAATTTTCTCTAAGGAATCTTTTTCCTTTCTTTCTTTGTTGTGAAATCCTGATGTTAATATATGTCTTAACGATTTATGGTCCTGTTATACAGGTTAAATTATAATATCACCAAAACTTTCCAAGAATGCAAGTCAAATTTTAGTTTCACTGTGAGCAATATCGTGTAAATGGTAAACTCGAATAATTTCTCGACAAACTACCTTAGGCGGTTGCATCGTTAGCGGAAGCAAAGCATCGGAATTAATTCGATTTCTTCATCTTATAAACTGGTGGAAGGAAATATCTGTCTGTCTTCAACTTTACAGATGCCCATGCGTTGAAGTAAATGGCATTTAATTTGTACGCAAACACACAAGAAATCGATTTCTAATCAATTTTTTTTCCTAAAATTTTACAGAAAATATTATTTGAAAGTCATACAGAGATAAATAGAGACCATCAGGCATTTATTCAAAGTTACGATAATTAGGTAAAGCATAGAAAATATTTTTAAATATAATTCAGAACATTGTTGAATTTATAGTCTAACGAAATATTACTCATGTGAATCGGAAGGAAATTTTTCAAATCTCATTGTTGAAATGAATAAATTATTAGACTTAATATCTTTTCAAACTTATACATTGCAATAACCGATGTTTAAATACCTGAATTGTATAATTTCCAAGGTTCCATTAAAAAGTCCAAGATTCATTCTTAATCTATCTCTTAACCTACATCTAGTCATCTGCCATGAATTTGTAGTACACATGCCTAGACGAGTTGCAGCAATTGTGCAGGCAAGAAGTAGTGCAACGTGTTATTGAGTAAGTGTTCATAATACTTTGGTTCTTTGGCGTATATAACATTTTTAGGTATTTCAGTTTTCATATTCTTCTGAAAGTCCCGCATATGATTTCATTTTCATGCATTCAGGAGTTGTAATGAATTTATTGAAGAACAAAAATTAAAAACAAAAAAATTTAATTACTCATTAGCCAAAGGTTGCTTCAGGAGAATCAATTTTAAAAGAATTACTTTACCAAGAACATTTTTCTAATTAGTGTATAAATTACGCCCTAAGACATTAATGCCTTTTATTCTCGTTTGTCTAATGAACCTCTTATACATGTTTCAATTAAAATGTCTAAACACTGATCCTCATTTTTTTCGTGCGTATCATTATAACATTATATGCTTATAGCCTTAAGTTCTTAACAGGAAACAACTGTAAAAAAGCATTTTCCAAGAGTCACAAAAATATATCGAAAAAAAAAACTGATCTAGTTTTTAAAAAGTGAAAGAATGATACATTTCTGTTAAGTTACTTTTGTTTTAAAATTAAGACTCAGAGAACTTTTTTTTTAAATTCAAGAACTTTATACTATTATTTATTTTTTTAATTCGATTATATTCAAAGCTATTTTACACCACTGAATTTTAGGAGACAATGTTTTTTTTTAGCTTGAACAAATGAGTTAACCCATATTTTAGTTCTTCGAGATTTGAAGGCTATTTTGTTGAAACCTAAGAAAGTTTACAAGAGCAATTTTCTTTTCCTTTTCCACCACAAATCTTCTACTTACTTAACTTTATCAATCTTTTCAATAGTTAGTGTATAAATCCATCTAATTCAATACGTTACTTTAGAATTAAAGTTTTCCTTAACATGCCAAATGGCAAAATTTGAATGAATTTATTAGTTAGATCTATTCACTTGGAGAAAAATAATGAATGAATTTATAAAAGTCTGTCTTCCGATATCTTAAAAGAGCTTTGAAATGTCTCAAACATGCAATGACTAAGGACTGTGCAAAAAAGATTTGCTTACAAAGGCACGGCCCTATTTTAAATAGAGAGGATTTTAGATGTTATCACAGACGTGAAATAATTCACTTACGTTAATAACTTTACCTTTTTATAATGAAAACTGATAAACATTCAAAACCTCCATATTTCTTATTTAATTATAAAAATGTCTCGAATCAAAATTGGATTCAATTTAAAGTGTTTATTGAGGATCTGCTGGAAATATAATGGTTATATTACTGACATGTTTAACAAAGACTAAACACCTTATTTTCTGATGGACTGCATATTGGCGACTAAGCCTTTGAGGACATGGCAGATCTCAAAATGTCAGAGTTATTTCATGGTGGCACCATCTAGTGGTGGCTCTCGCTAACTAATTCGAACGCTTGAATTAATTTTTAATCCAAGCTCTCGTCGGATACTAAATATGGTGCTAGTTTGATATCACGGGTCAAAACGCCAAGCACTGTTGGCGCGATAAAGGATCACGCCAAGCATCGCTTGTTGTCTCTGGAATGGAATTCAAGATGGCGGCCTAATGGTATCAAATCGTCAGAAAGATAATTTTAAAAAATTGTTTTGAAATACATTTAAATATATTTCAAAAGAAGAATAGAAGAAAAGATTGAGAATAACCATGATCAATCAATAAATAGTGAATAACAATATAATCTAATAAATGCAGTATATAATAATCTTGTTCTAACAATAATAATATTCATATAGTATATAAATAATAATTAATATCTTATAATTCATAATATATTTTAATTATTATATATAATATTCATATAGTATGATTAAATAATAATTATTATATTAGATAATAATCATATATTTTATAATTTAATAGTAATTATATATAATATTCATATAGTATGATTTAATAATTATTATATTAGATAATAACCATATATTTTATAATTTAATAATAATTATAAAGAGAATAATCATCGTTTCGTAATATAAAAATTATACATAAGAATACCCATAAAACGTAATAACATTAATAAATAAATATAATAAAACTTATTATAAATAATGAATAATATATTACATATATAATAGTAATTGTATTTTTATATTATATTAATAAAATAATTACATAATATACATTAAAATTTATAATGAATATCAATTAAAAAGTACTAAAAGCTTGCAAAAATATCAAGGTAACCATATTGTAATGTTATCACAAATCTTGGCGAACATAAACAACAACTTGGCGGTGCCCTGTGATATCAAACTAGTACCCTAAAAAATTCCGAGATTTTGCTGAGATTGATTGATTGAATATTAACGTCACACTATTCAGCTACACAAGGGCTTTTAAGGACGGACCACGTAATTCTGAACCATGGTCAAGTGACGTGGACGACACCTGAGCTGACACCTCCCTCTCCTAACTACCACACCACACCAACGGGGAGATTTTGCTGAGAGTACCGTAGTCAAATTTATAATCAAGTTATCTTTTACACGCGTGCATACGAATATCACATTCAGAAACCTGTCGACTCTAGCCGGGATCGAACCCGCAACCGAAGTGGGCACGCTACCTCTAAGCCATCGAAATGATATTAATATTCTTATACATTCATTATCATTTATTGGCAATATCAAAAAAATTTGATATTTTTAGAGAATTAGATAAAAAAATAAAAAAGTAATTGTTTGGTAAAATCAATTATTCATCAGTGATAAAGTCCATATTATCTGACAAACTCCTCTACCCATGTCTTTCTAAAACAAATTACAATGTTATAAGACGATAACATTTCCTGATAAAAAAAATCTAAACTTGCAAATAAATTAACCTAAAAATATAGGGCTATCACAAAAACACTGAATGCAAAATGTGTCATTGAAGATATTTTACAGGATTTCTGTTTGTGCCTTGTTGATGGATTTCTCTTTAATCGATTGCAAACTCGCCAAAGTTATCCAGAGTGGAAAATGAGGTATTTATTTCGCCGTAAGCAATTTAGTAATATGTGTATAAATCTGAGAGTCACCTCCGGCAATCATCTTCTGACATTCAAAAAGCAAAGAACTGGAAGTAAACCAATTTCTTTACCTGCTTTATTAGAGGGAAAAATTACTTATCAAATCTTAGCTGGGAATTTCAGTTTTAACTCGCTGAAAAATGTGAAATAACTTTTTGTAGATAAAACCTGACAGTGATTTGAACTTTTCAAAAAATAAAAAAACAGAGGAATCATCCAAACACGAAAAGTAAACTATTCTCTGTATGTCTTGTTTATATATAACTATGAATACACGTACATATATAAATATATATGGGTTAATAAATCTTCGCGAACTGGGAGTATTACTACTAAAACTACACCTTAAACATGATTTCTTGAGTAAATATCAAGACGTTTTAAAACAGATACATGAATACATTTAATAACTGCGCTTATAATATACCTGTATTGAATTTCAGCTCTGAGAAAATATACATGTATCTAATATTTAAACGATTTCACAATTTACATGTTATGAAATTATTACAGATATTACTTATATATATATATATATGTGTGACTTGTTATATAATTTAAAACATATACTTTTGAAACAGACATATTTTAAAAGTTATAACTCGAACAACACAATGCACAATGATTATACAAACTCTAATAGGATTTCCGAATTCCGTTCTAAATCTGTAAGTCAAATTTATCATAATTCGGGCTTAAGCTGTTCAAAACGCCTTGAATATATGAATCATTTGTAATATTTGTACATTAGACACAAATTCACTAAGTAGGTATACTGATTGTAAATAGGGTATAGAAACATATATATAATCCAATTACGTGTATAATATATACTTTTTGATATCTTCTTTGGAGTTGTATTTTTATAGAATTGATTTATGTGATCACAAGTTTCATACGTCGTACGTTGATGATAATATACGTACGAGTACTACTACGAGATACTACTAGTCACTAAAATTACAATCGCATAAAGTGAGTGAGTGAAGATTAACGTCGCACTGTTCAGCTACACGAGGGCTTTTGGCGACGGACCACGTAATTTTGAACCATGGTCAAGTGACGTGGACGACACCTGAACTGGCACCCCCCTCTCCTAACTACCACACCACACCAACGGGCGGACGTTTCAGCTCTCGACAGATTTAGCGTGCATCGCTGCCCTACACGGCGGGTCTTTAATGGTACTGGGCTCGAACTCGTGACAAAGCCAGCCACGATCCGATGCCTATACCACTCGGCTACCGCGGCCACTACAACCGCATAAAAGAGGAATTATATAAACGTCAAAATCGTATGCAAAGAAGCTGTTATAATTGGCGAATAATTAGCATTTAGGCACAACCGAGTGACATAGAAAGGATCATCTCAAATTATGTATAAAAGGAAGTTTGCGTTGTGGAATTTTTATTCGAAAATTACATTTAAATGTTGATTGGTTGAGAAATATTGTGCTATGTCTCAACGATTGTAGGATTATAATATATGAAAGAGAAAGGGCTATTAGCGTGTACTGGGGTTAGATAAAGCTGGTTCGTGGCCAATCGAGAATGTAGTTAACCGTTCTGCGGTATTACTACTCGCATTGGGTGGAATTGAACGACTCTTGGGCTAATATGGAATCGAGATTTTCAGGATGTCAAACTTAACTCCATGGATCTCCACGATCACTCGCCACTAACGCATAAGACATGTTTTCAGATCAGCCTTGCAGGAAAGTATACCTTGGGTAAGAAAGCGGGCCTGTGTTCACATTACAAGTATTCATGTCACAGGGAAATTAGGAATTTCATCAAATTCCTTAGGGAGTTGATCAATTAACGAGAGATGTTAAAATGACGTCTCTTTGAGGTCATTTTCCTGATGGAAGTAAGTGATTTTATCAAATCCCTGAACTGTTTCAGTGAAATGAGGAAATGAACTAGTCGGGATTTGCATTGGCAAAAGGCTATACAAGCGGGAAGACACATGGGGGTCGAGCTCTTGTACTTCCCAACCATACACAGGTAGCACTATCGATATTCCCTAAATAACAACCCCATATCTTTCAAAAAACGGCACCATAGGATTAACATAGGGATTGATATATTAGTGCGTCAGCAACCGAGAGGAAAGATGTTAGACGTCAAAAAATACTAGCCTAATTATGTGTTAATTAGTTCCGAATAAATAACTTGTACTTCATTGACTATTGTTGTATTAATTACATCTACGATTAATAATGCACCCCCCTATTTGTTAAATAAACACTTTTAAACCCTTGACAATATTATTTCATCATTTCACTGAAACAGCTCAGATATTCGTTCAAATCACTTACTTTTATCAGGGAAAATCACTTTGAAGAAACGTTATTTTAAAATATATCGTCAAAGAATCATCTCCCCCTTAGGGATTTGATAAGATTCCTAATTTCATCATTTTCCTGCGAATTCCACACGGACAGTTCGATGACATCTAAAGCAGTAAGGGCTGCGTCGACCCAACGGCAAATCTGAATGGAAAGTAAATATAGTCCCGGTTCTGCAAGCAGCATAATGATAGATGTACCCGTGTTTGAATATCAAGTATCGTTAATGATCCTTACTCATCATTGTACCATGTCCATGTATTCTTGATATTGTATTCAGTGAGTGCCCTGAAACCTATTACACAATTTGCACACGACACCAGCCATAATATTAAGCTCTCTATCCATCTGCGCTTGAAATCACCCGACTCTAATCTCTGATAATTAACCACCACACACATTTCATTTCTTCCTATGTATTCCTCGTACACTTTCGTGTTTTTACTGATTTTACCTCATACCATATAAAATTTACCCATCTGTTGTAAGGAACATGGTGAACATTGTGGAAAAGTACGAGTGCACAAATCGTTTACAACTCTTTGTGCCCTTAAAATTTTCATAATTTTCCACGCGAATGTATTATAAAGATAAATGAACAATAATGAACAAATCTATGTGGCGGGAAATACGTGTCACAATGAAATATAACAGATTTTTGTAGTTATTCCGTAAATATATGGCTAAAGGAAAATGTTTTTGTGAAGGTTTTTCTTAATTTTACAGATTTTGCAGTTGATTTGTTTGCATATTACTAAGCGGAAAATGTTCTTAAAGATTCTTCTCTTATCTTTAAAATTAAAAATCAATTCAAATTTCTTATTCACAGATATTAGTTTTATTCAATTAAAATAAATTAAGTAACAATTTCGAATTTTATTCAAATATGTGTATTCCTCTTTATTCTAATTCGATCTTGTATTAAATAAAAGTTCATTAAGATTGAAATTTTAACGAAAACATTTTTGTTGATAACACAGAATAAGAAATGTTAGATAATTGAATTTTTCTGAAATAGAAATGCTACAGTTGATTTATTCTGTTGTGCACTTTTTTACTGTATTGTTTTGGGGAGAAAAGGGGTTAGAAATATAAACACACAACAATGGCATTCAAAATTGATCTGAATAAAATGAAATTAAAGCTTAAGAATATATTCCAGAAAGGATTTCTAAACAAAAAAAAGAATATAGAATATTACTCCTAGATAAATTATATGGTTCCTGTCAGCAGATGTCTAATTGTAACCATAATGAGTAATTGAATGTTTTTTCACTTCTATAAGCCTTCACTGAAACCATAAAAGATAGCCCACATATCATAAAAGGGAAACAAAAGACAAGTTAAAGATGCATTAAACCAGTGCTTCTCAAACTTTCAATACTGGCGCCCCCTTTTCGATCACAATTTTTTCGCGCCCCCCTTATACATTAATAATGTACTGAATGCAATAATAATGCACTTTGACGCTAAAGCTACAATAGGCGATCTTAATTATAAACCATACAAATTAGTAACATAAGTATTAAATTTTGAAGACGACTTTTAAGCAAATAAATAAATAAAATAATAGGATAATTATTATGTTATTTTTCCTTTTTCTAATTTTTAAATTGAACATATTGCAAAATGCGGTAGCTGCTTAGAAGACAAAATATAGATATCTGCTAAATATAGAAAAAGAACTCAGGGGGTCAATTTCTAATCATAAGCATTCATTATAAAACTTTGCTTTCCAAGACAAGCTCATGGGACGTCATTAATAATTATTAAACTTGTTCTTAATTTAGTATTAATTAATTAGTTATAAAATATTCTGTGCAGCACTGATAAATTAAAAAGTATACCGGCTGAAGTGCCCGCTCTTTGCAGGAGTTCATTTATAAGAAAATAAAACATTATTGATATAATAGCTGAATTATAAGAGAAGCAAAAAAGCAAGTGCTCCGACAATGTTTACAAAAAACCTCTCTAAAATGATTTTTTAAATGGTTGCTCAAATTATAACTAGTTTTAAGCGAATTGTAATTGTAAGCCTCACAGACATAGCATTTATAATTGATGTTAAACAGTAGCGCACACAGGAATTTTCAAGGGGGTCGGGGTCGAAAATTCACCAATCTTATATCAGGTTCCTTTTGATTTTGTCGATTTTCGGGAACAAAAACACAGTAAAAACTAATTCTTGAATAAATAATTAGCATTAATTAATAAAATTAATCATTAATAACAAATACTTAATTAAATTTTGCGTACTATAAACTTAGAATTATAATCAATCGGAAAAAATCAAGAGCTTTGGGGGGACCCCCTTGTGTGTGCACCACTGAAGTTAAATAATGACCAATAATATAAAAACGTCGATGAAGAATAATTGTATTATTTTAATATTTAAAGCGAAAAGACTTCAACATGTTTTAACCCCGGGAGCAGGCGCGCACTCGATACGGTCGGGGTTATTGAGTCACCCCAATCCTTTTTTATAACTTTATTGTACACGATACAAATCATGATTCCAGTGAATAATTTAATTAAGGGAGAAAGTTAACTTTCCTACTTTTCAAGGACTTTTCAATTTTCTTTGGTAATAAAATAAGCAGCTTTACCAGAATTAACGATTTCGTAATCTGTGTGTGTCCGCGCGACCACTTGCGGGTAAAAAGTATATTCATTATGATAATATGTATGTTACTGCTAAAAAAATTGTGTGAAACGTTTTTTCGTTATGCTTTATATGTTGAGAATATTTATAAAAATATGTCTTGGCCAAGTAATCCTTCATGTGCTTGTGTGTGTGTGTGTGTGTGTGTGTGCTCTCCGTGGTTTTCCAAAAATCATAAAACTCTTTTGCATGGAAAAAAGCGCAACAGAGAACACATAAGAGAGGGTCATAACTAACTGTACCAATAACTTAGAAGGTCAAACAGATTACAGCTATAATGTGCAGTATTTCAAAAATAATGACAGTGATAAATTTTTATGTTCCTAAATTTTTTTTCGATTCTGGGATCTGTTTTCTCTCTGAAAGAGTAGTATGTTAGGTACAAAAAAAAGCGTAATAAAAAATCTCTCATCATAGGATTACAGCAAATAAAATAAAAAGTTTTTTTATTTTGGTTATAGGATCAAAGATAGCTAATTAGGTATTGAAGAAGTTTTTACTTTTTCTGATTTAATATCGCGCGCCTATAAATTATATCAGAGTAAAAGTACATTTTTATTATGTCTGAAAGTATTTTGTTTTAATTCATTCTAGTAAACTAATTATTTTAAATCTTTTATTTTCGATATGCTCGCGCCCCCTCGTAAGGTCATCGCGCCCCCCGGGGCGTGCCTCTCTGATTTGAGAAACACTGCATTAAACGGTTCAATATGCTCCACATTATTGGAGTTTCGGTACATAATGTTTTCGGGGCCCTGTTAATTGGTCTGTAGCCAGTTTCTCGAACTATTAGCATTTTTCCTCAGACTATGAATTTAACAGCTTTAGTCTTTTGACTACAATAAGTACTGTAGACAATTTTTTTCTGTGCTTATATAGGGTGTTTTTAGGAGGTATAGAACTTTAAATCGCAATAAAACAACGATGAATTATTCCATTGACATGAATTTTATTTTTATTCGAAAAGATAATCTTGTGGTATTACATTTTAAATATGATTTCTGGCATGTAGGACTGCCACGGCTGGCTCGGATGTAGTCCAATCTGGACGTCCAATTTTCGATGACTTTCCAACATTTGTGGCCGTATATCGGCAATAACACGGTGAATGTTGTCTTCCAAATGGTCGAGCGTTTGTGGCTTATCCTCATAGACCAATGACTTTACATAGCCCCACAGAAAATAGTCTAGCGGTGTTAAATCACAAGATCTTGGAGGCCAATTCACAGGTCAAAACGTGAAATTAGGTGGTCACCAAACGTGTCTTTCAATAAATCGATTGTGGCACGAGCTGTGTGACATGTTGCGCCGTCTTGTTGGAACCACAGCTCCTGGACATCATGATTGTTCAATTCAGGAATGAAAAGTTAGTAATCATGGCTCTATACCGATCACCATTGACTGTAACGTTGTGGCCGTCATCGTTTCTGAAGAAGTACGGACCAATGATTCCACCCTAGCCCATAAAGCGCACCAAACAGTCAGTTTTCTCCTGGATGTAACGGTGTTTTTCGACATACACACTTGTGAATTAGCTTCACTCCCAAATGCGGCAGTTTTGTTTGTTGACGTAGCCATTCAACCAGAAGTGCGCTTCATCGCTAAACAAAATTTAAACATGAAAATCGGGAACAATGGCAGTCTCGTTTTGGGCCCAGGTGTACAAGTGTGTATATAATACAAACAAAATACATATAATCAATTCACGAAAATATAGACAACAAGGAGGAAATGTTTTTAAATACCCCTTATTTCATGAAATTTAAGAAAAGCTTAAATTTGTAATTAATGACTAATATTAAACTTAAAAATATTACAGCTTTTTTTTGGCATGACGACAGTAGTTTCCTTGTGGCAGATCTCAGTGCAGAAAAAAATTTCCGAATTTTTAACTTTGCTTGATGAAAAATGCTTATTTGTTCTTTTTTTATCAAACAAATACCAATTAATCTTATCTAAAAGCACATCCTGGAAAATAAAGATTTTTAATTGCCTTAAAGCAAATAAAAGATTTACATAAAGAATATCTTAATTCTTCCACTGACTGCGAGTCTTCTAATGGAATACGAGTTTAGCTATGAATATGACTATGATATTATACCCATTCTAAAAGTGGCTAAATTATGGAAAATTCAATAATTATGTGGTTTCTAACAAATGTTATGAGAGAGAGAGAGATTATAGCTTTAATTGAACTCATCATAAAAGTTGTGTGAATTTATGAAATATCTCACCATTATTAATATTTTTTCTAGGTTACTTCACATTTGAATTTTAAAAAGTCATTTTTTAATTCAGTAATATAACAAGCTCGCTTCAGACCAACCATCTGATCGAGACTCATGCACCTCAGCGTCGAATGCTCAAGTATACTGGGATGGACGCAGTAAAGACCTTGGCCCTCATGGGCTGCTGCGCCACTGAGTTTGAGTTTATTATAAGCTAAACGACCAAATAGTAAAACTTCATTTTATTTTGTTTCCTTTTGGTTATAAAAATTGTAGTTTTGGAAAAAGCAATCTATCCTTAGATTTAATAACTTATAAATTGGTGGATGCTCAAATACAGGAAAATTTTTTATTAAGTTAATAAAATTAATTTGATTATAATCAGAAAACTTGGGGGTGTTTTTGTTCTAAAATGTATTTGACGTGGGAGTACAAAAAAGCATTAATATTCACAAATACAAACAACTTAATTCTTTTTCACAATCTAATGCGCTACTTTAGTTTAACGTAAATTTGATTTAAAAGTTTAACCAGTACGCTTTGATATAATAAAACATACAGAATTGTACCTAGCCTAACTGAAAAAAAATTAAGTACTCGAAATGTGGCAATTTTATAAGCTTAGTTTTTCTTAACATATGCGCTTGTGAACTTAATAAACTTCGAAAAGTTTAAAAAAATACATTTCTTAACAGAAGGAATTTTAAAAGATATGCTTAAAATATTATAGAATTTAGCGAGAAAGGAATATTATTCATTGATATACATTGAGATTATTTTTAAAATATATATTATATTTTTATGCTGTATTTTTTAGGTTACTTCCCAAAGTCAATTAGCCAAGTTTTTTTTTAACTGCCGCATTAGACAAAGACCAAAATTATCTCAGGAGCGACTTTCTTTACATGCAAGCAAAAACAGAGAAAACAAATTTAAAGATGTTATTAAAATGTGTTTCATAATTAAAATGTCTATATTTCTCTATTTTGTTGTTAAACTTCAACACAATCAACATGTTTATTTTTTTCCATTCTATAATTTCTTTCCGAAATATAGCATTAAAATAATTATTTATAGTCTAAATCTATTAATATTCAATTTAACACTGCATAGGTTATATTTACTAAATTTTTAGCCTGACGAAATACAATGCAACGGAAGTTACTTTGAAAAGCTTATTTTCACGAAACGACTTTTTTGGTACGTGATGCAAAAGTATTTTAGCTTTTTAATCCAGGCAGATAATTCCTCATATATATTTTGTCTTGTAAAAAATATAATTAAATTTTAAGACGCAGAAAATGATCTGCATAAAATAAGTTAACCTAAATTACTATTCAGAAATTTATTAAAGAATATTTAAATTTTAATTCTTTGTTTTGTCAATCGTAGTGTTGCGCAACAATCGTTCGATAGCGAGTGTGGTTCAAATTTTATTTTTGTGCACTGCAGATTTTATTAAAGAGGCTCTTAATTATTTAAAGAGGAAGTGCATGCTATCAAATATTTTATCACCGAAGGTAGTATTTGAATTAAACAGCACCTTCATATCTTAAAAGCTCTCCATAGGTACAAATTGAAACACAAATCTCCGTCAGAAGAAACATCGTACATCCAATGTCCGAGAACATCCTTTCTATTAGTCACTGGCAATGGAAAAAGGAAAAGTATTTGAAATAATCCTTTTCGATTCAATTCATTTCTTATTTTTTTAATGCATGCATTTGGGGTTCATATAATAAAAAAAAGACTTTAATAATCAGTGTTAAATTCGAAGATAGCTACAAAATAGTAGGTTTTGGGACTGCTCGAACAAAGACAGTCGTTTAAATCGGATATTTTATGTTAATTTGACACGAGACACAAATGAGATCAAATTTATGAAAAAGGTGTAAAAATTAGAAGAAATAATATAATTATAATAGTTATAGCTGTTATAATACTTATTAAAAATCTAGTGGATGAGTATGTATAAAAAAAGAGTGAATATGACGATAGGTATAACAGGAAAAACTTTTACGTGTGAAATTAGAAGGCTTCTAATACGGACTTATAAATCAAATGTAAAGGTGAACTTAATAAAATTTGTCTAAATACATTTAAAACAAGAATCACAAAATTACATAAGTTGTATCTGGATGATGATTTGATTTTTCAATTAAATAGATTTTGGTTTATGTATAGAGTTGTGTCTTTCTTCAAAAGGTTTTTATATTTTGATTTCTCAGCGCCTAATAAAATGCCTTCAAAAATAAATAATTACTATATAAAGGCATACATAAAATAACTTCATATTCATCTTCCTCTATTAGATTTACATATCTATGTTTATACATATCTATATACATTTAACTTTATTTCACATGGGCCGTGTGTACCCTTGTGGTTAGAGCATCGGATTCTTGACCGGAAGGCCTGGGTTCGATGCCTGATGCCACCAAATACCCTCCGAGTACACACGGAGTACGTGCTCGTTAAATCAGTGGGTCTAAAAGTATTGTGGGCTGAATCACGAGTGCAGGATACTGGAGAATATTTCTCTCTCTTCCAGTTCCTTGCCAAAATTGTGGAAGTGGAGATAGGGGGTGTCGCCATCTATTGTCCCTTCGGGGAATTTCTTCGAGCTAAATCGTCTATCACCTGTATGGTGCTCAAGGCCTAAGCCAACGACAGGCGTACTTCTAGCTCCTTGCCACGATGAATTTCGTGGGCCTCGTTCTGACTACGTCAGACAGGTGGCATTAGCCACGACAACATAACTTTACTTCATTGACATCTGCCATTTATAGATCCTTCTATGAAAGTGTAAAGGTATTTTGTGGTGCCAGATACATTATTTTAAGTTTATAATGGTTGCATGTCATTTAATATAATTTTTTTTTAAAAAATATATTCATAGTTAACTAAAAAATACAATAAAATAGTACATTTAAAAAATACATTTATTCTTATACATAATTGTTGCACATTGCGGCTTATAATTACATCAATGCTTAGAGATATGGAAAGATTTAATTTAATATAAGATGTGTATATTACATCTTTTACTATTATTTATTACATTTAAAATTAACTAAAATTGATTTAAGAGTTAAATGTAAATTCTTAATAATAAAGCAATAGTTTTCAAATGCATTTATAAACATAAAATGTGTAAGAGTTTCAGATTAAGGATATACTAACATAAATAAGAGTACAATATCAAGCATATGCACAAGGAGCAAAGAAAAAATTAACAAAGAATGCTGAGAAAAACACATATTAATATAATACTATCAACAGTTGAGAAGTCAGCATCTCGTAATTAAAAATGTACAAATTTGATTGGTTCAAAAAATGTTACCAAATTAAAAAACAATGTTAACATGTTAAATTTTCATTAATATCAATTAAAAACACGTTAAATGTTTTTTTAAACATAAAAATTACAGAAATTCCAAAGAAAACTAGGATTTCAAGTCTAAAATAGTTTGTGAAAATAGTTTAAATTTAAATATTCATTAGTCAAAAAAATATGAGCACTTCAAATTGAAAATACTTTTAAATATTTTCTAAGCATGGCAAAGCAAACATTCCCTAGACTCAAAAAAGAAATATTGAATACAAAATGTCATGAAAGCTTTTCTTGTCGATGAGAGGCGAAATGTCTGCTTCAATGTCCTCAAGACCCCATATAACAAAGAAACATTTATTTATAATTTTGTTCGCTATTGAGGCTAACTTCAAAACCTTTTTTTCGAAGGTTATTTAAGATAACTTCTGCCATAAATGGTGACAGGAGCCGTAGCACATCCGCCAATTTCTTTAAATAGTCTGTTTTAGTCACCACATCAGCATGGCATGATTGAATCTTCTCCTTATGGTCCTGAGTGAGTGAGTGAGTGTTGGGTTTTATGGCACAAGAGCCAAATTTGGCTATACTGCGCCACGTTTGTTAAAAGAATAAAACCATGTAAAAATACACATGAAAAATACAATTACATAAAAATAATTATTATATATGTGCATGCCTGCACGCACATATATAAAAAAATAAAGTTAAAGTTAAAATATTTGAAAAAGTCAAATTAAATATAAAAATCCAATTCTTCTGATAAAAGCAAAATAGGTTTTGGTGGGGTATTTCTCCCACCAAGTCAGGTAAAGTTAAATGTGATGAATTAAAAAAGGTGATGCGATAATTATTAAAACAGGACAATCTATTAAAATGTGATGAACAGTGTAAGAGACATGGCATGAAGGACATTCAGGAGCACGTTCTCCAAACAACAAATGCCTGTGTGTGAATCGAGTATGGCCAATGCGAAGACGAGTCAATTTGACATCAGTTCTTCGCATTGGCATCACAGGCCATGCTCCTATGACAGGTTTCACAGGGTGCAGTTTGTTATCCAACTGCTGACTCCATGATTCCTCCCAGATCTTAAAAATATGATGCATGATGACGCGCTTCATATCCGATAGCGGAACAGCTAGCGGCAGATGCGTCGTCGCCGACTTTGCCGCGCTGTCCGCTTGCTCGTTGCCTATGATTCCTACGTGACTTGGTAGCCAGCAAAACACGATATCGAGACCCTTGCTGTACAGTCGACTCGTAATGTCGAGTATTTTACAAACCACTGGATGGCATCGATCATTATAGTTTTCAAGCGCTTCTAGTACACTCATGCTGTCAGTATAGATGCAGTATTTACGGGGCATACTGGAGTCGATTAATTGAAGTGCTCGGTAAATGGCGACAGCTTCGGCAGTGAAAATGCTGCAAGAAGTGTCGAGCCTATAACCGTGCATAATATCTTCAATCACGACTCCACAGCCAACGTAATCTGCACGTTTCGAACCATCAGTGTAGATGGCCGAATAACGACAATACTGACTGCGGTGGTAGGCGAAGACACGTTGAAAGACGACCGGCGCTACAGTGGATTTACTGTAAGTGGCAAAAGGGTTGATATAATGGAACCGTGGCGTATTCCAAGGTTGGAATAGGAAAAGGTTCCTTTGCTGGATATGCGCGTTAGGTATGTCGAGTTCAGAAATATGAAGCTTCATCCTATCCATAAACGGCCGGATGTTAGACGGCCGTGCATCATAAAGTCTCTTCATGCTGGTGCTCATATACACATTCTGCAGAGGATGTGAAGGCACGGACAAGATCTTAGAATAATACGCAAGAGACAGCTTCCTCCGTCGAAGATCTAGAGGAAGCTGATGACAGTTAACATAGAGACTCTGCACCGGTGATGTGCGAAACGCACCCGAGCAGATTCTCAATGCCATATGGTGGACAGGGTCAAGTTTTTTCAGAGTAGAGTTGCACGCTGAGCTGTATACAACACATCCGTAGTCGATGCGAGAGAGTACGATTGCCTGATACACTCTGAGTAATGATGTTCGATCCGCCCCCCAAGAGGTGTTTGACAACACCTTCAAGAGGTTTAGAGACTTTTCACACCTCTTCCGCAAATGTAAAATATGCGGAAGGAAAGTGAGCCGGCGGTCGAAAATTACTCCGAGGAATCGTACGTCGGGAACTACGGGAATTTGTACAGCACGGATGCGTATTTCGGGGTCAGGATGAATACCCCCGTTTGCGGCAAAAGTGCACGCAGCAACTCTTGCTCGCAGAAATACTATGACCGTTAGTTTGTCGCACCATTTTACAATGTTGTTGACGGCAGTTTGCAACTGCCGTTCAATCATGCGCATGTCCGAACCTTCACAACTGATCTGTAGATCGTCCACGTATAGTGAAGCCTGTATAGAAGGCGATAAAACATGTAAAATGTGAGAGATATGACATATAAAAAGGGTGACACTCAAAATACTCCCGAGGAACTCCCTCAGCTTGGGTAAAGGAGCAGAGAGAGTGCCACCCAGTCTCACTCTAAAAGTACGAAAATTTAAAAAAAATTTAATAAAAGTAGGCAAATTGCCTCTTAATCCGAAATTAAATAAAGTGCGAAGTATCCCATAGCGCCAAGTACGATCATATGCCTTCTCGATATCGAAAAAGATAGAAACTAAATTATTCCTCCGGACAAAAGCGTTTCTGATTTTGCTTTCCAGCTGAATGATGTTATCGAGAGTGGACCTTCCTTTTACGGAAGCCACTCTGAAACAGAGGAATGCATTTGTTCTTTTCTAACTCATAAACGAGACGGGCATTGACCACACGTTCTAGTGTCTTACAAAGGCAGCTCGTGAGTGCTATCGGTCGATAGCCAAGAGGGTTCTTCGGATCTTTACCAGGTTTTAGAATGGGGATCACTATGGCTTGCCATTGAGTAGGATACACCTGCCCCTCCATATTCGGTTGAATAGGTAAAGGAGACTTACTAGTGAATCCTCGTTCAAATGGCGAAGCAATTCATAGGATATTCCATCAGGACCTGGACTAGTATTGTGGGCCAATGATAAGGCCCTCTTCAATTCAAACATGTCAAAGTCACATTTATATGGTAAAGGTTGTCGGCACCTGAAGTGGATAGGTGTCCGCTCTAAACGATTCTTAGTCGCCTGGAATGCAGGGCTATATGAATCGGAGCTGGACACACTAGCAAATGTTTTGCCAATCAAGTTGGCCACATCTAAAGGTGACGAAAACAAAGCAGTAGAAGTTTCCAATATCGGAATGTTAAATTCCCGATAAAGGCCATTCGCTGCTTTGACCTTTCTCCATAACTGTTGGCTGGTAGTTGACGATGTGATTGAAGACACATACTGGATCCAAGATTCTCTGGCATTGACGACGTATTCGACGAGCTAACGCTTTCGCACGTTTGAGCGCTATGAGATTATCAGTGGTGGGGTACCTCCTAAAAATACCCCACGCCCTCCTTTGTTCCTTTTTTGCTTGTTGGCAGGAAGCGTTCCACCATGGTTTGCACAGCTTTCGAGGGGAATTGGATGCTTTGGGAATGGCTGCATCGGCAGCATTCCGAATAGCTTCAGTGACATTGAAGACTGCTTCATCAACTGCCCTGTTCTGGACCATTGTGCCTGTGATAATCGCTAACCGCGTGAATTTATCCCAGTCTGCGCGATGAAAATGATAAGTGGGGGGACGAAAACGCGTCCCCCGCACCATTAACATGCGAGACTAGGAGAGGGAAATGATCGCTGTTGTGCAGATCGTTTGCAACCTCGAAATTCAACATCGGTAGCAGAGTTGGCGAACAGATGGCTAGATCGAGGGAGTGAAATGTCCTCGTGGGTGCATGGAAATAAGTTTTCTCGTCGTTGTTCAGCAGACAGAGACAGTGATCAGAAATCAACTGTTCGATCTGTCGCCCGCGAGAATTTGTAACATCATGCCCCCACAGAGGGCTGTGTCCGTTAAAGTCACCGAGCAAAATAAATGGAGCTGGCAATTGACTGACTAAATGATTCAAATCCACTTGTGGCACAACATCGTTGGGTGGTAAATAAACACAACAGACTGTGACTAAAGAATGGATGTGAATCCGAACAGCCACAGCCTGTAATGATGTGTGCAGTGTGACGACATTACTGGGATATAGATGGGACGTAAAAGGCATACACCTCCGTTTGAGATGTATCGCCATCTACATCCCGTCGTACACAATTATAACCACGCACTTGCAGTGTCATGGGACTCTTCAGAAATGTCTCCTGAAGAGCAACGCATGCGGGCTTGTGCGTGGAGAGGAGTGATTTGAGATCATCAAGTCGAGTTCTTAGACCACGGCAGTTCCAGGAGATAAAGGAGGTCATCAAGTCTTCGCACGTGCTCCCCGCAAGGAGCCAGAAGACGAAGGTCTGGGCGACAGATCGTCCATCAGACTTTCGTCGCTTTGGGATGCATGAATTTCCATGACATCGTCTCCCATGTCATGGGGTTTTTAGAGAGGTTCGACCTCTTTTTTTGTGAGCATGCACCCCCGATTCCCTTGATGCGTGATTTTCTTGTCTTTTAACAGTGGGTGGAGTGGATACAGACGTACGTGTATCCACTGCAATTGTCTTCGGTTTCACAGAATCGGACTGTGCAGATTTTGGAGCCGTACTTGCGTCTACCTGAATGGCTGTTGATACGTATGTTTTGCTGGTTGCCGACCTCCCCTTATGGTCCTATTTAGTACTTTATATCTTAATAAACGTGACAAAGAATTACTTGCAATGAATTTCTTCCAACATATTTTATCTTCCTTCATTCTTAATTCATTATATGAACTATTTAAAGATATTTTTATAATGATTGTAAGACTAATTTTCTTTTCAGCTTCTTTAACAGTTAATCTAATTTCTTTTATGTGGATAGTATTATAAAATGTATTCAAGGTCTCTTGAATGACTAGACTGGCGAAACTTTTGAGCCATTTCCTGAGAAGTGATCCTCGTGTCAATAAACGCAAGTCTATTAAGTATATCACAGTTCGGGTACTTGAAACAGATAAGTCACTTCCTATTGAATTAGTCTGAAATTTTCTATGGTTAAACTAGATATTGAATAAATCTAGAAGCTACACAACTGCATTGATAAGTGCTCGAGCTTGTGTACTAAACATTCAGTCGAGATATTCTCTTTATAAAAGGAGTAAAGCTCACTTGACTGCATGACTTGCAAACTGCATGTTAAGAGCAAAAAATATGCTAAAGAAATTGTTGAATATACAATAATTTTTTCATAGAAGCAAAGCTGAGAAGCTAAACCGTAGGAATAAAAAATTATGAGTATATCTGAAGAAGTTTCCGAAATATTTATTTTAAAGTTCAGAATATTTGGACGTTATGTTATACTTAATATTAATTAAATGGTTAAAATAATGTTAATAGTCATGTAATTGTTTGACGACGCATTCATATACTAATAAAAATTATAATGGTCATTGATGCGAATGTCAAGAATGTTATGTAATTTTAAGTCAGACATTAAGATATTGATGTGGAAAATATAAAACGACTATCTAAAATACAGGAAAAATGCAGTCTGCAATAAAATGATCTTGACAAACAAAATACGGCATTTTCACTTACTATGGGAAAACCGGTTTAGGCAGGGGCGATCTGGGAAAACAGAGAGCGACCTCGGTTTTGATGGATGCCGCTCTGGATTTTAAAGTTTTCAGGAAAAAAATATAAAAATTACAAATGCAAAAATAAGTCTTGTAATTTTCCATACATTTTTATAACAAGGAATTGTGGAATTGGCTTCCAATACATTGTGTGCGTGTGTACTATATCTAAGGTAACCAACCCTACTTTAAATGGATTCTACTCTTTTTTGGTAATGGTACTCCTTTTAAAATTAATTCATGCAGCCAAAATACACCTTTTGTACTCTTAAAAATTTATATAAACTATAACGGTCAATTTTAATTTATGCAACTTGTGAAATGTTCATATTTAACCGTTTCGGTAAAAACAGTTTACATGAAAAAAAAGTTTGGACTCCATCATTCATTAGGGATTTATAAAAAAATTCTAACATTAAATTTTTATTTTTCATCGAAATGGATTGAGTGGAAGTGTATCGTGCTTCCACACCGTAGGTCCGGGTTCTATTAATGGGCTGGGAAAGGTCGACTCTGCCTTTCATCCCCGCTGCAGTGGGTCGATAATTGAGTACCAAGCTTGCTTTAGGGTCTTAAACACTGAAAGTCTCACATCAGACAGACCACCAAATCGGGACATCTGCTCATGCACCTCAGCACCCAATGGTCACGTATATTGGGATGGGCATAGTAGTTCCTGGCCATCATGGGCTGTTTTGGCGCTGAGTTTGTTTGAGTTTTAAGTTTGAGGATTGCCTCACTTTGGGGATACCCCTTAGATAATCATATATTTCAAATAATTTGCAAATTTAACATTTTTCTTTCAATTACGTTTATTTCAGAAGGAACTTTGATTTTTCAAATGTATTTGCTTAATAACATGTGTGTTTGTGTATTATATTAAAATTTTGATCTATCCAAAATTACATGTTTTTTGCTCCTCTAAAAGCTTTTAGGGTTTTAGAACTGATCTTACAATCCATGTACGTTTTATAGTAGTACATTTAAAAATGATAAAGACATTTTTATAACTGTGTGAGTTTTTATGCCTCGTTTATAAGTATAAAAAATTGCTTTCAGCTACAGTTTTTAAAATGTACTGAAAAAAAGTGGAGAAATAGGATATTTATATATTATGAATATTTTTGACTGCAGTAAAATATATTTATATATTTCAGTTTCTTTACAATTTGAATAGAAGTTGTAAGCAATTTTGCGAATAGTTTGATATTGAATATAAACTCATAGGCTGTTTAACAGTGAAGTATTTTATTTCGATACCAGCATACACTAAAATAAGGCTCATTTGCAGTTATATGATCAGCTTTGGTGTTATTTAAATTTTCAAAAATAGTCTACACGTACGAAAACATTCTTACAAAACCATACACCATATACAGTGGTGAACACAAGGGGGTCCTGTGGGTCCGGACCCCCCCCAAAGCCCTTGATTTTTCCCGCTTGATTATAATTCTAAGCATATAGCACGTAAAATTATTTAATTACTTGTTATTAATGAATAATTTTATTAATTAATGCTAATTATTTATTCAAAAATTAGTTTTTTACTGTGTTTTGTTCCCGAAAATCGACAAAATTAAAAGGAGCATGATACAAGAATGGTGGACTTTCGACCCCGGACCCCCCTCCCCCTTGAAAAATTCCTGTGTGCGCTACTGACCACATATTATACTATGTCTTCCCCACAGCAAGCAATATTTGTGTATACTCAAAAAATGTAATACATGATACATTTCCAAATGTTAAAAATGTTTTTAATATTTTGTATGGATACATTGTGGAACTGTCGGTTAACTTCACTGAACAAAATTGTTTTAATTGTACTGCTTTGAAAGACAAAATTAATTGGGGAGAACTTTTTTTTTTCTCACGATAGAATTTGTAATGACTGAATTATGTGAAAATGTAGTTATCGATGAGGGACAATTTTCCTTGTAATTAAAGAAATAGAAAGATAAAAAATTAACCTTGAGTAGAAAATGGTTAGAAGTACTGTCACGCGCATTTGAAGAAAAAGTATATCCCCTATTGAAATTAAAAATTATTGACTGAATGTGTGCTATGTCCACCATAAATGCCGATGTAGAGAAGATATTTTTATTTAATACAAGAAGTTCTCGCGTGAAAAGGAGAGCACTAGAAATGAAAAGTTAGATTTTTTCCGAAAAATATGCATTTAACATAAAAATATCATTTATATGATTTAAATTTAAATAAATTAAACTATTGAAATCATTTATGTTATTTTAAATTAAAAATATAATTGAATAGAGAAAGATCAGTTTTATTTCTTAAATATAATCATCGTATATATATCACCGTACGCACCATTTATTGTCTCGTTTTAAAAAAAAAGATAGGATCTTTACTCTTTTTTTTTACCTCATTACATTTTTAAAAAACAGGAAAGTGAGCGGGTATTCTTACTCTCATAATCAAAAATGAATACAGGATGCTTTTTTCTGGTTCAAATCGCAATACCAAAATAATTTTTTTTTTATTTTTAAAAATGACAGAAAAATAAATTTTGTCTGAAGAAAATATAATTATTTTTCAACTTCTAACACGCCATTTATTTCATTTTTTTACCCTTTCATTTTGTTTTAATTTTACTGTGACTGAACATATTTGGAAAACAAACAAAGGGAACTACAACTTTCATACAAGATTGCCCAAGGCAACTTAACAGCTAGCTGTAAACGAGTGATCTCTTGATTCTTTATTGACAAAGAGGCCGAACTAAGTAATAAAATTGTCCCCGTTCGACCTCCCAAGTTTTAAAAGGGGGAAATGAATGAAGTCTGTTGCATTTTTGAAGGAGATGGCATAATTAAAGTAAGTGCTTTCGGAATGACTTTTCAGGATGAAGCAAACCCCCCGGAGGGTTAAAAACTGAACAATGTCCCTAGGATTGGGATTAATGCGAGGTACATCCAGAAAGTTAGTTTCCCGATGTTTCCCCCTTTAAAGTAAACGTAATGAGCAGTGTCAATTGCGCATGCGCAATAGATCTACGCTGTATCAATCATATGCCAGTCGGACATGCCCCGCCTCGTGTCAGTCGCGTAGTAGCAGTGATCTGAAAAGGAAGCTCTTATTCCTTCTCTCTCCACCTGCGAGGTTTGGTCGGTGATAAAGTTCTTAAAGGCATAAAGCATTACACCAATTGAAATTCATCGGTAGCTGTCAGGTCTATGGGCCGAATATCATAAGTAAGCAGATGTGTTTCGCTGGTGTAGGCAGTTTTCCGAAGGTCGTCAGTGTCCATGATGAAGAGGAGCACAATGGGCTATCGCAGCTCATCAATGATGATCTTGTTCAGCTTGTGCGGCAGCGCGTGATACGAGAACCGTCACTTCGTGATTACGGAGCTGAGCATCTATTTTCCGCAGATATCGCAATCATTGCATTAGATTGTCACTAAGTACCTGCTGTTCAAAAAATTGTGTGCCAGGTGGGTGCCGAAACACTTGACACCCGAACACAAAATTCAACGTTTAGGAACAGCAGCACTGACATTTCTGCAACGGTATAACGATGACAGCGACGAAATTCCTTAACATTATCGTTGCGGGCGATGAGACTTGGATTTCGCACTTCACCCCGTAAACCAACAGCAGTCAATGCATTGACTGTATATGGGATCTCAGGTGAGTGCGAAATTCAAACAGACGATGTTGGTACGGAACGTGATGTGCACGGTGTTCTGGAACAGGAAGGGAATTCTGCTTATTTACATCCTCCTACGTGGTGAAACAGTAAACGTTGACCATTACTGTGAAACACTGCAGAAATTGCGACGTTTCATTCAAAACAATAGGTGCAGAATGCTTACTGCAGGTGTTGTGCTCCTCCATGACAATTCTCGTTACACTTCGGCTCGATGCACAGCAGTTGTTTTGACTGGGAGTTGTTTGATCATCTACCCTACAGCCCTGATCTTGCTCCCTGTGAATTTCACATTTTCTTGCACCTCAAAAAATGTTTGTCCTCCTGTTAACGTTTTGGCAGCGACGAAGAGCTTAAGACGTCTGTCACACGCTGGTTTCATTCACAGGCGGCAGAGTTCTACTACGGAGGGATGCAAAAATTGATCTCATGATACGGCAAGTGTCTCGATTCTGGTATTAGCTATGTTGAAAAATAGCAGAAAAATTGCTGTACTTCTTGCCAATACAAATGTTCCTGAAAGTGTGACTTCTTTTTTTTTAAAAAAAAATAGGAAACTTACTTTCTGGATGCGCCTCGTATTAATGTTGGAGGTCGGTCGGTAAGTATTTTTTGCCCCATTGACGTAAAAGAAGTTAGACCAAAATTTCTCCCAGTCTTCAGTAAGCTTATTTTTTTAGAATTTTTAAGACATAGGTTGATTGATTGATTGAATATTAACGTCGCACTGTTCAGCTACACGAGGGCTTTTGGCGACGGACCACGTAATTTGAACCATGGTCAAGTGACGTGGACGACACCTGAGCTGGCAACCCCTCTCCTAACTACCACACCAACGGGAGGACGTTTCAGCTCTTCAGATTTAACTTGCATCGCTGCCCTACACGGTGGGTCTTTAGTGGTACTGGGCTCGAACCTGTGACAAAGCAAGCCACAGTCCGATACCTATACCACTCGGCTACCGCGGCCACTTTTAAGACATAGGAGCGAGGGGTAAGTACACATATATCCTCGCCATCTGAAGTGGCAAGTTTAGCACAGTAATCCGTAATGTCGTTGGAAAACTTTTCAAATTATTACAACAACCAATGCCTGCCAATTCAAGGACTTTGAACTTGTACAGATTCAACATGCAGCAACTCTTTTACGCAGACGGTCTTCAATGGAACTAGGGCTTGAACTCATGTCACGCCGACCTCGAGTTCGTGATCATATAACCATTAAGCAACCACCACCATGATGAAAAAGTGAAAATTCAAGTATCTACCTCGTAATAAAAGCACGGTTTCAAAATTAGAGGTAGACCGGGGATCCAAAATAACACTTCAAACTCTAGCTGTTAATCAAGATTTTAACCATACATAAATACATACAAGCTAGCGATCGTATAAATAATTCTTACTTGTCCTCCTTAAGCATGTGAAACGATGTTTTCTATGAATATGTTTGTATTGATAGTGCACGCATACATAAGCTGTATATCATTACTATTTTTGTCTTTAAAACACATAATCTGCTCAAAATCAGTACTTCTCAATATCATTTTGAATTCTTCATTACCTTTAGATAAGTATTTGGGTTGTCTTTTTCGCTCTTCAAATTCTAACTTATTTCATTGGGAAATGCGACTCAATCAGAATTGAGTATTATTTTGCATTTATCTCTTTTTTGAATTAAAGGCAACACATTTGTTGTAAACTCACTCGAATCCGGCTACTCATACGCAGTGATTTCATGTTTAGGTTTGTGACGTCTTACGCGTCTTTTCTTTAACAAGTCCTTTGGGTTCTTTGGGCCAGAATTAATGGCAACTGTTTTCCAACCAAATCCAAGAAACGAGAAGAGAAGAGATGCAAATAATATAGGATAAATATAAGATCTTAGAGTAAGCGTAATGGCAATGTAATGGTAATGTAAAGGAATGTTAGACAATTGACGTGCGTTGTGGCTGTGGATGATTATTGAAGTTCGTCGTTCAAAGATTCAAGTTCTACGTGTCGTGGATAAACATATTGGTGATCGATTAGAAGTTAAACGTCAAGCTACATACCATTGTAGATAAAGACAAGTTTATTACAGAATATTATAAGGTAGGATTGATTACTTATTATTATATTTGAAAATTAGGCGGTTCAATTATTGAGATTAGTCTGAATTATATTGTGTGTTGCGTATTGCGTCTCTCTCTCATCGTAGATTCTCTCATTAATTATTAATATTATATTTGTTCAAAGTTTAACTTGAATATTTTAATGAAGTCATATTAATATAATGTTTGATTCTAGTTCTTTCGTTGACCCTGCACCTCTAGCTCACGCTGATGCTTCGAGGGATGTACTTCCAAGGGGAGGTACATCACAAGTTTAGGTCAGGATGGAATAACTCAATCCTACTCAAAAATATTCACTTCCACACTGTTCCTTGTAAATATAACAAAACTTTATTACACACTTTTAAAAGCATACTATTATTATACGCTGCTTAAGATACTCAGTAATATGGTAACTCGCTACATAAGCCGCATACTTTCCTTCTCTATCTCTCACTCTCGAGTGTGTGGGTGCTAACATCACTACATCTTTATATACCCGCGCTTTCGCAGCGTCTTCTGCAATTGAACTCTAACACCTTGAATACATTTCGCACCGTTCCAATTACTAATAAAGGCAATGATATAAAAACAGCAAAAGTTTAGATAAACTGTGCTTTGCTAATACAACCTATATTTCAAATATTTAACTTCGCTTTTTTCCCAGTAAAAATTAATTTTGCATGTTGTTTTTATTTCTTATTTCATCCGAAACATCAAATTGTTTTTAGTTACTTTAACAATGAAAACAATCGAAAAAGTTAAAATTTGTTAAAATATGACAGAAGTGTGTTGATTCATAAGTTGTAAACTTCCAAATTGCCCTCAAAGTTTTCTAAAATATTGTCAAGTATAAATCTAAACCAAGGTAAATGGCATTTGTTACATGAAAGACTTTAAATTAAAGTTTATTAGTAAATATTTGATTATTTCCTTAAAAGCACTTGAAGATAAAAACCCTTTCAGATCAAGATAAGGCTCAGAAATTAAACAAAGACAAAAAGACCTGGATATAGTGAACAGCTGCAATGGATTCCAATATATTATACGAAAGTGACATTGATAAACTATTCCTTAAATTAAAGTCACGATATCATTACTTATTTTAAAAAGGTAAAAAAAATAAAATGAAAAGAAGAAGTCTTCAATCGAAATAAATTGGAATAAAACTTGATTTAAAAGCAAAAACTAATTAAGAATTATTTCCGAACACCAAAGAAAGAACTTGATTACAGTTAAAAAATATATCTCACTCTCACACGCATCGGAATCGAATTGGCAGAAGAAAATGGCGAAAAGAATACAAAAAGAAAAGAATATCCCACGAAAAGAAGAACAAAAAAAATTAAATGTCTTCCACATCACAATTGGAGGTGAGCTTGCTGAAAGGATCTAAAACTTGATCACGTTTTATCCGTCTAAAAATTGTCACGGAAACGAAAAAATTATTTTAAAAATGTTGGCTTCATGACAATATCGTGTGGACAAAATGAATAAAGACATTTCAACTTTTTTCTTTCAGTTTTAAATTTATTTGTCACTGTGACGTGTCTTGAAAATTAAAATGTTCAAGAGGTACAAAAAATTCTACTTTGAGAAACAAAATTTAGTACCTATTCTCTTAACTTTAAAACTATGCATAAGTTTTTCTCTGCAAAGGAATTATTTCAACATTCAAAGATATACCTTTATTAAATTCAATGTTAAGATTATTTTATTGAAAAATTGCAAGATGTCCGAGTTAAAAGTACCCAAAAGTTATGGCTTAATATTATTGAACTACTCAACAGAATTTTAAAAATTTAAATAGGAAAAACATACCACGAAGTTTTATAAGATTCAATAGATTTCCATGTGTGGTTCTTTAGCAGCACGATAAATGTCTAAACGGTAATCTAGTTCTCTCCAAGTGTTATGTAGCATATTAGGAGTTATTCTTGAATCATACGCTCCTTCAACTCTTCCCCAGATGTAATTTTATGTTTATACACGACAAACTTGATGAATCTTCAAGTCAAAGACTAATGGAGTCCAATCTCGGGACCTTGGAGGCCAAGCAATTGGATCCCCTCTCTCCAAACTTGCGCAGTGATCTCGTTTGGTTTCAATTGGTGAAGAAGTTGAAGATTGTATGCCCGCAAATTAAGCAGTTTATGAACGATATGAACCGTGGACAGATGAATCTGTAATTCGTTACTTGCTTGCCTAATATACTTGTCAGGACTCCTACAAAATGAATCACGCAAATGATCAACAGTGTCTTCTGTCACGAAAACTTGCCAATTTGAGATACCCAAGTTCCCGTCTCTCTTAAAGTTCTTTCCCATTGAGGGATTGATTTCGATATCGGAGGATTGGCATTTTCAAGAACGTCTCTGTATCCTCTCTTCTCTTCGAAAATTTCGCTGCATATACATGGCTGATTTAAATTCATTTATCCAAATTACGCACTGCACCTTTTGCGGGGGTGTCCACATCTTTGATAACGAAATCAGTGTAACAAACGTATCACCTGCTATTGCCGATTATTGCATGCATGTATGGCCGATCGGACTAGACCAAAATATATCAGAGGGATTTACAATCCGTGGATGAGCAGCTTAATACATTCTAATAGGTAGTAGCTCCATAATAAGCCATGCTTTTGGATACTTTAATCCCCAACACCCTGTATTTCAAATATTAAATTATGTATAAATTATAAATGTAAGTATAATATGAAAACTTTTGCCCCAACATTGTATTTTATATCAAAATATTTCTCTCCGCACTTTACACACCACAGAAATGACGAAACAGGAAAGCAGATGCCTTCCTGCAAATATAATTTATATTCGTGAAGGAAACAAAGTACATTTAAAAATATAAAATTAATAATAAAAAAACAACACAAAAATCATAAAACACATTACATATTTAAGAGGAATTCAAGTAATAAATTTAGCAAAAATTGAAAAAAGGTTCAATCTAGTTTAATAGCTCTAACCTCTTTCCCCTTTGAGGCTCAGGTCGAAAAATCGAAACAAAATACTGACCAAAAATAATATGCAAATGGGAAACATTGAGTAAATTGAGCAAAAACTGCCGAACAAGTGATAAAACTAATTTAAATTTTGATGTATATCAAAATCTTTAAGAATTGTACTCGCGAAATTTTTTAAAGAAATGAAGAATATTGAAATGCTTATATAGCAACTGTTATCAAGGTAAATATCCAAAGTATATATGAACACGTCACCTATAATTGCATGCCAAAAAAGGTTTGATAAAACTTGGTAAGTTATAAGTCGTTTAGTTGCTCAAATGTAGAAATTTGTAAATATACATAATGTTTAAGAATATTATATATATAATATAAGTGTGTGTGTGTGTGTTTTGCAAAGATTGCTGTCTTTCAATTTTCTTCCAAGTATGCTTTTCTTCAATTTATTTTGTTTCTGAACCCTTATATATAAGCATCCCCGAATACTTAATTCTTGTTTTACCCGTTTAACAGGAATGCTATATTAACTTAAACCTTAGCTCTATCGAAAGTGCCACTTCGTTAAAGCTTAGTGCTGAGCTGACACAGTATTTCATCAGCTACAGAAGCAGATCAATGAGCTAAATTCATGTGACGTCATAGTCATATAACTCAGTCACGTGTTTTCAGCCAATCTGTTCATAAATTAATTCGACGTCACAATTATATCATAAATGTAATTATGCGTTTCCAGCCAATTAGTTCATGTGCTTCACTGTTTCCAACTTTTGGGGAATTGCAGAAACTTTCTTTTAAAAAGTAAATATTTGTCAACGATAAAATAATGCACATAAGCTGAACAAAATGCACTTAATATGAAAGTATTCGTATAATGAATAGTTTTTGTCTAATTTTTTAAAAACAGTTTGAAAAATTTTAACACATGAACTCTTTACCCAATCATCAAATTTTAAATGTTATCTAAACTTTACAAGTTGAATAACTAGTATGTTAATTTTTAATCACTGGAAAACATGTGATTGCTATTATCATCTGATCATCACGAATTTAGTCCATTAAACTGCAAAAAAATCTTGTATCTGAGTTTAAGAAATTCCATAAGTTTCTTTGGGCTAAATAACCCAAGGAGTTTTGGAATGTTAAGGAGAACACTTTTGTCCGTCGTAAGAGGCGCCTGTACATTGTAGCATTTACGAGTAATTTTAATTTTCATGATTGTCTTGCTTCCATATAATGCGTCGTCTTCAATACATATAATTATTTTTAATAAATAAATGCCATTAACATGCTATTCTGAGAATCCAATTGAACACGAAAATACAAAAAAAAAGGCATTCTAAGAACCCACGACGTGTGTGCGTGGGCGTGCGTGCTACGGAAAGTTTGAATTACACTGCTGGCTACCGTAAATGCAACACCCTGAAGGAAACATGCAAATAACATGAAATTTACAACATGCATTAGCGGAGGTGAGATATTTAAATATTTAGAATTTCAGCGCAGACACACATCACGCGCGCCTGTGGCGCCACCTCAAAGCGCTATTTAAGGCTTGGAGATTTCGACGATTTCAAGTTCGGCAATTGTGTTTTTCTTGTAGTTCTTTCAAAAAACGACCATTTATGTCTCGTAGAAAGCAGCGATCAGCTTTTGATCTAGTATCTGAGTTCGACAGAGGAAGGATAGTGGCCTACCGAGATTGGGAATTAACTTACAGGGAAATCGGTAGCCATGTTGGACGAAACCAAACAACTGTAATGCGGATATCTGACCGTTGGATACAGGAGGGTACGACGAACCGACGTGGTCGATCGCATCCACCTCAGTGCACCACTTCAAGTGAGGACAGGCAAATTATGCGCATGGCAGTGACTGAGTGAGATTCGTCACATCACGAACCATAGCACTGCAGATTGAGTCTATAACGCATCATTCAGTGTCTGCACGTACCATTCGACTCCGTTTACAGCAGAGTGTTCTGTCCACAAGATGTCCATTGCTTGGTCTACCCTTGTCGGAGAACCACTAACGTCTCCACCGCCAATGGTGCGATGAAAGAATGTGGGCGGCAGAATGGAATGAAGTTGTATTTACTGACGAGGCACGCATCTTTCTGTAAAGCACGATGATCAGATTCGAGTCTGGAGACGCCGTGGGAAGAGGATGCTGAACAGCTGTGTTATGCACCGCCACACTGGTTCTGCACCGGGTATTATGGTATGGGGCGGTATTGGATATCACTCTCGCACTCCTCTATTACGCATTGCCGGTACTTTAAACAGCCAGCGCTACATCTCCGAGGTATTGGAGCCAGTTGTCCTTTACCTTCAGGGCTTGGCCACAGCCATATTTCCACAGGATAATGCGCGACCACACGTGGAACGCATTTTCCAAAGGTTTTTCGTCAATCACTAGATTTAATTGCTTCCCTGGCCGGCTCGCTCTCCGGATCTTTTGCCGATAGAAAACATGTGGTCCATGGTTGCTCAACGATTGACCCAGATTACACCTCCAGCTATCACACCAGATCAACTTTCGCAACGTGTGGAAGCTGTTTGGTCTGTTGTAGCCCAAGAACACATCCAAAGTCTCTTTGAATCAATGCCGAGGCGTGTGACAGCGGTGATCCCCAACAATGGTGGCTATTCTGGCTACTGATTCTGGCAGAAACCACACTACACAGAAGTCTATAACTTTAATCATTTGATACTTGTCAACATGTTATCTACAAATTAAATTTTGTTGTGCGATCTATTGTCTTTCTTGGTGTTGCATTTACGGTGGCCAGCAGTGCATATTTACTTCTATACCAAAAGTATAAAGGAAACGATTATTTTTATGAATTCATAGCAAGCACCATCGAAAACGAGTTCGGGTTGGTTTGTCGAATCAGCCCCGCTTATACCGCCAAGTGTTTTTTCCTTACATCGATTAATGCGCCAAATCTGGTAACCGTTCTGAATTTCTTTCTCACTGAAGGAGCAGTCGTTTTGGCGAAATTTCACGCGTGCACAGTACGTTTCTTTAATTTTAAGTTTTTCACGATATCGCGGCAATTTCGTGCATGTGTTAGACGTTTCTTTAATTTTAACACTTTATATTTCCAACGGCGACTTCTCGCACATGGGAAGAAAGTTTTATTACTTTAAAAACTAACGATAATAAGAACCCATCCGCAGTTTACTTTTTATGACGGTCTTTTCCATAGGAAACGTAAATTCATGATTTGCTCCTTATGTTAAGTTCACATAAAAGACAGCACTAATAGAAGCAGACATCACAGGATTGATAATTTTGTTTCATGACTTGATTGTCAATTCAGGGATGTTTGGTGTGAATCTGGTATTTTCCATATAAAAAGTTAGTACAGAAGTTAAAAGGGTTGGTATGTCTAATCGGCCACTTATCCCGCCAAGTGTTTCATCGCTAAATCGGCTAGATCAGTATTTCTCAAAGTGTGAGGCGTGCCCCCCTGAGGGGTGCGATAACCCTACAAAGGGGGCGCGAGCATATCGAAAATTTAAAGATTTAAAAAAATAACCGGAAAGAAGTAAAACAAAATACTTTCTTCCATAATTAAAAAAATACACAACAACACTGATATTATTTATGTTTATCATGTGGCGTTTTTCCTTCATCAAATAGCTATCTTTGATCCCAAAACCAAATTAAAGAAAAAAACTCACTTTGTTTAATTTGGTGTATTTCCTCAATGAGAGATTTTTTTTATTACGTTTTAACATAAAATAATACTTGTTAAATGAAAAAATGAAATCCAGACCCTGAGAAAAATTCTAAGATAAACAATTCATCACTGTAATTATTATTGAAATACTGTACATTAGTTGTAGAAAGAAAAGGAAGACATGATTCACTTTTCAGCCAGGCAGCATAATACATTTGCTGATCATTTCATTGACCTTCAAACTTACTGGTATGGTTAGTTCTACATTAGTTCCGTTCCATCTTTTATGTGTTTGTTTTTCGCTGAGGGAAATTGTAAATAATAGAGAGTTTTACGATATTTGGAAAATAATTGATTGATTTGTGTGTGTGTGAAGGATTATTTCGCCAAGATTTATTTTTAGTGAAAGACGTCATAATCCTTTTTAGAACATCCGTATTTTTTTCTGAATACACTTTTAACCCGGGATTGATTGATTGATTTAATATTAACGTCGCACTGTCCAGCTACACGAGGGCTTTTGGCGACGGACCACGTAATTTTGAACCATGGTCATGACGTGGACGACACTTGAGCTGGCACCCCCTCCTAACTACCACACCACACCAACGGGAGGACGTTTCAGCTCGACAGATTTAACGCATCGCCGCCCTACACGGCGGGTCTTTAGTGGTACTGGGATCGAACTCGTGACCAGTCAAGCCACGATCCTATACCTATACCACTGGCTACCGCGGCCACCTTTAACCCGGGAGCGGTGGAGCGGGGCATCTGTGATCTCAATTGAAGGAAGTTGAAAATGATCAAGCAAAAGAAGAACTTGTTGAAAGAATGAATATTATTCATGATTGGAAAATGTGATGAACATGAAACGAAAGGAAAATTTTCAAATGCTTCCTAAAGAAATCCATCAATTAAAATATGAAGCCATAAGTGTACCACAAGGTTCAGTTCACCTTGTCAAAAAGACAAGAAAGAAAAGGTTCAACTTGCTATTTGTTGATCACCAAAGGTGTCACGAATTCGAGCCCAGTACAACTAAAGATCCGCCATGTAGGGGAGAGATGCTCGTTAAATCTGTCGAGAGCTCATACGTCCTCTTGTTAGAGTGATGTGGCAGTTCAAAGAGGCCACACAGCTTAAGTGTCGTCCTCGTCACTTGACCATGGTTCAAAATTACGTGGTCCGTCTCCAAAAGCCCTCACGTAGCTGAACAGTGCCCTCACTCGATCATGAAAGCTCATTAAAACTACAATAACTTGAACAAAATATGACAGCTTTGCTAGCAAAAAACATTTCTGTAATATTAGTGAAAAGAGTGTCTCTGATTTGCGTCCTTTATTAAGGTCTTGTACTTTTGAATCATTTTAGTTCAGTTTTATTGGATTTTTTCCCAAATCAAAGAAAAATTGAATAGTCCTTGAAAGCCGGTAAATATACTTTCTCTTAATTAAGTTATTCACTGGAATTCCGATTTGTATCTCGTGTGCAGTAAAAATAATTATAAACAAATTGTTGGGGTGACTGAGTCACCCCGCACTACAATTAGCGTTAGCATCGAGTGCGCGCTTGCTCCCGGGTTAAAACATTTTGAAGTATATTTCTGCTTTAAATATTAAAAAGTAACACAATTATTATTCATCGGAATTTTTATATTATTTTTCATTATTTTTCATTATTTAACATTAATTATAAATGCTAATTCTGTGAGGTTTAAAATTACAGTACTTTTAAACAGTTATTTTCAATTATAGCATTTATCTATAAATCATTTTACATTTTTGAATACAATGTCGTTCGAGCAGTTTTCTTCTTACAGTTCAGCTATTATTTTAAGAATAATGTTTAATTTTTTAAAAAATGAACTCGTGCGAAGAGCCGGTGTTTCAGCCAGTATACGTTTAATGTATCAGTACTGAAGAATTTATTTTATAAATAATTTCTTAATACTAAATTAAGAACAAGTTTAATAATTATTAGTGACTTCCATGGGCTTGTCTTGTAGAGCAAAGTTTTTCAGAGGAAGGTTTAATATCAAAATTGACACTGAGTTATTTTTCTATATTTAGCTGCGATGTATATTTTTGTCTTCAAAGCAGCCACCGCAGAAAATCCGGTTTAACAAAGATAGGATGTTGAAATGGTAATAGTATACGAAGTGCTTTTGTTTTCAGTGCAGATTATTCATCATCCACCTCTACCGAAAATTCAAAGAGGGATTTATTACAAAATTGCCTTTTAATTTTTCACTGGAGGTGAAATTTATGAAGATTTCTTCTTCGGAGTCCTTCTGGAGTATCTTGAAATAGATCTCTAATCCACTCGTAACTTGCTACCAAATTGTCCTCATCAAGAAAATACTTTTTAAAATTCTTGCCAACATGGGTAAATGATTTTACATGGTTTTAAAAACAACTTTCACATGTTGATGTCACTTCAGATTTGTAAGTTTTAACACATAACGAGCTGGGGCATTTCCCCCCATCATTTACTTCAGTAGTGGTAAATCCAAAATTTAAGTATTTTTGAGAATATTTCCTTGATTTAATTTTCGAAACCATGCTCGTCTGTGTACTTGTTGATCCTTTATTATCGTCGAATGTTTGCTTACGACTTAAAAATGTATGTATGATTTTGTTTTAATCTACTGCTGTAAATACTTAATTACCGTGAATTATAATTAACGTGCAAATTAAAAAATGTACATTCAAGCTAGATTCGGTAGCTATAGAAGTAACGAGTCGGCCAAAACTGACTGGAATATTACGAGGAAAGGCATTTTTACATGTTTTGCGCAGACGTCCGATAGGTTGCCCAGACTCACGCTAACGTACCCGATAATGCCAGATGTGATGGATATGATAGAGAGCAACATAGACTAGACTATATTTCTAATGACATTTGTACTTTGAGAAATGGATGCTGAAGGAAATAAATCTTAATTAAATATATCATTTTGCGATCTGTTCCAATTTAAAAATTAGAGAAAGAATATAAGTAAGTAATATATATTTTAAGTAATTTTCTTAAAATATATATTACTTAAAATTAACATATACAAAATTCAATACTTATACAGTTTATAATTGAGATCGCATTGTAGCTTTAGTGTCAAAGTGCATTTTTATTGCAGTAAATACATTATTGTTGTATAGGGGGAGGGGGTGACAAAAATTATGATTGAATATTGGGTCGCCAGTATTGAAAGTTTGAGAAACACTGGGCTATAGATGGTTGTGGTAGGGTTGCTACTCCAAAACACAACACGCAAAAACGCATCATATTGGCGATTTTTCAAAATTTGGCGGAGTAGCAGCCGTTTCGACAATTTCACCCGAGTTCTAGTGTTGATACCATTGTAACTACACCGTAGAGGATATTTGTGTGATGCACATTAAGTGTATCGTGTTCTTAAGGCTGTTTTCTACTAACGTTAAAGAATAGGACTCAAATGATGAATATTTTTAATAAATAAAAGTACTCAAAAATATTATTATATTCTGGCTTGCCTATCCTGTAGAGAATCACTTATTTTATAATACTACTCATTTTTATACGAATTGACACATTTTTCTTTTATAAAATGTGTTTCACATTTTTTCTCCTATACTATAATGCTAAATGAGCGATCCCTTTGCATGTTAAACGAAAAAACTAATTATTTATGAAATATTCTGAAATTTTAAAAACGCTATACTAAAAACAAATGCATAAGTTACAGTGCAACAAATTTTTATAAAAATTGAAGCATTTTTTCTGTTCAAAAATGTGCTCCGCGCCAAGGTCACGCTCTTATACATATGGCGGAAACTGTCTTAAGTTGGTGTTGAATGGAAGTTTGGAATGTACCAGTTCAGGTGTCACCTCATCATTTCGCTCCGATTCAAAATTAAAAGGTCAGTTACCAATAGCTCTCGCATTGATTTGAAGGGAAATGTTAATAAAATACTCACTGCTAAAATTATATGATCAGAAAGAGAGTTGTGGGCCAAGGAAGTATTTTAGAAAAAAAAAAGATCTCTTCGTTTCACTATGGTAAAGGGAATGAACTCGGCAAAATTAATTTCATCTCAAAGATTGCCAAATTGCCAAACTTAACGAAAAAGATAGTTGTGTCTAAAAAATTCCATGAGATTCTAAAATGAATATTTGACTCTCAAGATTTATTAGTTTTTAAAGGTTCTTCTCAGATTATACAAGGAATATGAAGTCTCAAAATTTAAATCAAATATTTGTCAGCGACTGCGCATTTCACTTCTGTTATGTAGAATTAGTGTTTCAGATTGGAGTGAGGAACAAAGTTTTAAGTTGCTGAGATACATTGTGATTTTTGAATTTGTTATTTAGTGGATTAGTATGTGCGTGTTCCTTGTCTGCTGTAAAATGAAAATGTTTTGTAAATTAGATGAAAACTGAAAAATATATAAATCACGATTTATTCCAAAAGAACATACTTATTGAGTTCATGGACCTTCCTGAATTTGAAACACCACCGATCACTTAACAATACATCATTTTCAAAGCAATCTGTTATGCTCCAGTAATTTTTTAACTTTAAACATTTCTAAATTTATTGTAAGTATAAAACTATTTACCATACTCTTCTTTATAAAATAGCTTAATAATAAATTAGAATGGTCCCAATTTCTTTAATTAAGAGGACTTGGTACCCTTTAAGCTACTTTCTTTATGTATTTAAAAATTATATTTTAACATTTTACATAGCGTTTCTATATTCCAGAAAACGATACGAGATGAAATTTTTCACATATTATTCACATAATTTTAAAATTATAAATTTTTTGAAAACTTTGAAAATTTTAAAATTTTACCCCTTTTGTAACTATAAATTTTTAACCTGAAATTTTTTGTAATATTCTTAGGGGTGTTATAAACAACTTTAGGGATCAATTTTACAATAACTTGATTTGTTTTTGAGAGAAAAAAATAAAAAGTTGATATACATGCTAAAAATCAACGAAAAAGCTAACATCTCTTACATTAATTTTTTTTAAAAAAAATATTCAGTTTGCAGCAAAATGTATCCCTAATTTTGCTACATGTTTTATATGCAACATGCAGCAAAAAAATAAAAGTGATTGGTAAATAATTGGGGAAGGAGTAGCATTTTGAATGCACTAATGTTTCGAAAAACACAAACTGAGAAAAACCACTTTAAAGTTTATAATTGTGAAAAAAATTATAATAAGTTTAAATAAATTTAAAGTACAACTTTAAGATATTAGTTATATATTTTTCTTGAAAATAATTGCATTTTCGTATTTTTTTAACCCATGCATTTTTTATAAATGATCAATTTTAAAAAGGTATTAATTGCACAAGAAAATTCAAGAAAAACGTTAATTTTTTTTTCTGTCACGACAGAAAGTTTAGTTTTTTTCTTCACATAATATTGAAGTATTATATTTGTATGAAAAACATATCAGGAATAAGAACTGAAATTATGAAATTATTAATATTAAATGCCTTAATTCAAAAATTTTACATGCACACATTTCACAAAGAAGAAAAATTATGTTATTGCATTGCCTCGAAAATATTCTGCTTTATATTTTACACATTTTTTTATAGTTATTTCTCTTTATAAAATAGTTTTTTTTTATCATAACACTTTTTTTAGCTTTTTTTTTCTAAAAAGGGGGCGTGGCCGAATTGCCGAATTTGTTTTCAAATGAAGTTTTCTTCAACTTCTAACTGTCCGACTTGCACCAATGATACATCAATGGAAAGATAAACATGCAAAGGATAAGATTAAATAAAAATATAAAAAACGATAGGTCATGGTCATTTTTGGGGTACTAAGTCCACTTAAGGTATGTAACTTCCTTCAGAGCACTTTTTTTTTTAAATATATAAATTTTCAACTAAATATACACTTTTTTTTAATGTAACATAAAACTAGGAATTCAAGTACAATGTCCACAAACTTAAAAATAATTTTGGATATATTGGGAATTTTGAGTGAAAAATTGCAGTTACGGTAAGGCTTGTATTGTAAATTCTAACTAATATATTTGAATAATATTTATATAGTACATAAATAACATCCTTATCTAAGCTTGGAACTAATATAAGATTTGTAGTACCTTTAAAATTTTTTGAAATATGTCCTTTTTTATGCAAGAACTCAATTTTTTTTACAAGAAACTAATGCTATTTTTTCACAAAAAGTGCAATACTATACATAAATATATACACATGGTTAGATAATAGTATAGACTGCAAATAAAACTAAATAAGATATGTTCTGAAAATTTCAATTCAATATCTTAAAAAGAAAACATTTAGTGAACTTGACCGTGAAGCAAGAAATTGAAAAACATAGTTTCTCAGAAAATGCATTTAAAGATTTTAATACTGTATAAATGTTTATCTACTAAATGCACATTTTTTAAACTCACCATTTTTATAAGTCAATATCTCTTTAGTTACATGTTTAAGTAATTTGGACTTTTTTTTTAACCGTTTGGTGTTTTCTGAAGATTTTTTATAGACTATAACAACTGTCATTTTTAGTGAAATTCTGATAAAATATTGCTGTTACACAAAGTTCTAATAAATGTATTCAAATAATATTTATACAGTACGTGTATAACATCTTTATATGTGTTAGAATTTAAGGGATTTGTAATCCTTTTGAAAGTTTTTTTAAATATGCCAAACTTTAATTTTTTAAAACATCGTGTTTTTGTATAATAATTTTTTTTCATAAAAAAGCAATAAAGTACATAAACATATACACAGAGATTAGATTTTGATTCATAACACAGATAGAACGAAATAAAACATGTTTTGAAAATTTTAATTCAATATTTTAAAAATATGTTGTGTAAAGATCTACTTCCGGTTTTGTAAATTCCATTTTCGGTTTACTAATTATGCTATAACTTTGCTTGTAGATATCGTAGAAACAGAAATAGAGCATTTGGGGAATCTTATAATGTATGAGCTATATAAAATAAAAGCATAAAAGAAATTTTGAACATTTTCACCAAAACTGCAAATTTTGGGTAGTCAAATATCTTAAACCAAACTAAACTCAGCGGTGAAGACGCCCATGTGGTCCAAGGCCTATTGTGTCCATCTCATTTTTCATGACCTTGGCCTCTGAAATGCATGAGTAGATGTTCCAGCCAGATGGTCGGTCTGACGTGTGTTTAGGAATAGCACGCGTGGTACTTTTTGATGAAAGGCTGAGTTGACCTTGCCTTGCCTCGGGTTTAAACCTCGGACCTGTGGTGTGGAAGCGCAATGCACTAACACTCAACCACTGGACTAGTTTCTTTAATTACAGAAAATAAATTTCATTTTAGATAAGTAATCATCTCAAATTATGAATATATTTTCTCATATATATTCAGTTAACTTAATATTTACACGTACAATTAGTTATGGTATTCTCCAGTTTCAAATAAAAAAATAATTCGCAAAAAAAATAAAAACAACTTGATTAGTTATTTTAAACAATATTAACCTATAATTTAAAAAAGGTCTTTAAAATTAAACTTCTAAAGAAAATGTCACTTGAGAAAACTGCTTCAATTTGTGCAATAGAGGATTTTGTTAACGATTCTAATTATAAATATTAAAATAGAAAAAATCAGAAATTAATATTCATGTTTTCTTTCGTGTTCATCCTTAATTAGACATTCTTTTTTTTACATTTGCATTTTTATCATCACATGCATCAGCCTGTGCCTTTTACTTTAAAATATTTGAAAAATACTGTTTATATACTAGCTTTTAATGATAAATAAAATAATTAAAATTTTATTATATTTTTTATTTTATGCAATGAAGCTAATCAAAATTTGCTAAGCCTGCTCAATGTAGTTTCTCTCCTTTCATAATTGAGTTATTTCATAAGCAAGGTTTATGCTTTTATATTATGAGGATATCATGAGCTATATGTTTTTCTATATACAATTTGATATTTCATTCAATACTAAGCTTCAAGGTGCTAATTTAAATACTAAGACAATCTGCTTAAAATAGAACTAATAAATAACAAAAAGAAATTTAAAATTGTCTAATTTATTTGAATTAGTTTTTAAGAAGCAATGTAACTTAATTAAGCAAGCACTTTTTCTTCAAATTTACGAAAACCATCATTCCATTCCATTTCCTTCCCAAATTTTTCCTTTTGTTTTTCAATAAAACACTAATTGATATAAAATTAATTATCCATTGACAATCTTTATTCCTCGAACTACCACTAATAAAACATAAGCGAAATAATTCAAGCACATTAATAAATGAAGTCTTTTTCTAAATTTAGAAAATCCTGTTTTTTTCTTAATAAATCGCGTATTTAATTTTCAAACTTAAATTACTTTTTTTCCTTAATCAAGGGCTTTCGAGCATTTTTTATCCAAGACGTAGGTGATAATTGCAATAAGAAAATAAGAATATTATTAAATTAAAATTCGTTGGTAACTTGGTGACGATAAATGAAAAAATAAGTGAAAATAGCAATAAAAAAAGTTCAGGAAATAGATTAAGAGTTCCTGGAAACACCAAGAAAAGGCAAGCACGAGACAAAATAAAATATAAGCACGTAGAAAAATACATTTTTTTAAAAATTCTTCTAAAGAATTTAATTGCAATGCTTTTAAGAATCTTTTAATCTAAAAGGTTTTCTCACATATTTTTTTAATTGTTTACGACGGGGAAACGTATATCTGCGAAGGCCTTTGTGTGCATTTAAAAGGAAAAAAAACAGGAGAATTGCACTTCAAAATAATCCACTAATTTAATGGTTCTGTCGAGTTTACTAATGTATTTGTGACTTCTAAGAAGCTTACAAAAATAATTGCTGCACAGAATAGTTTTTTATTTTTTCTATTTTCCCTTTTTGTTCCAATTTAAAAGAATTGTACCGTGTGTGTTGCCTAACATTTTAAATTAATCCACTTCTTGTAATTTCAAATTTTAGACCATTTTGTTTGTAGATCGAAATGGCTTTAGTTTAATATAATGGGGCAAGACGTCAAGCGCTGCTTGGCGTGCAAAAGGAATCACGCCAAGCAGCGCTTGTTGTCGTTGGAACGGAATCTAAGATGACAGCCTGGCGGTATCAAATCGTCGGGATGGTAATTTTAAAGAATTGCCTTGAAATACAATGAAATATATTTCAAAAGAAGAATATAATAATAGATTGAGAATAAACAAAATCAATCAATTAATAATGAATAAAAATGTAATGTAATAATAAGTAACATGTACTAATAGTTATATATAGATATATATGAAGTATATATAATAATCTTAAAATTTAACAGTAATTATATATAAAGTTCATACAGTAGGATTTAATAATAATAATTATTATAAATAATAATTATATAATATAATTTAGTACTAATTATAAAAAAAGAATAATCATCGTATTGTAATATTATAAAAATTATACATAAGAGAATACTAAATTATCATATAACGCAAAATTATAACATGAAATATTTATAAATAAATATAATAAAAAAGCAATTATAAATAACGAACAGATTACATAAGTTTTATATTATTTTATTAATAAAACAATTACATAATACGTATTAAAATTTATAATGAATATCAATTAAAAAGTGCCGAAAACTTGCAATATTCTAAAAACTGTAAAAAATATCAAAGTAACCACATTGTAATGTTATCGCCCATATTGGCAAACATAAACAACTTGGCGCGTGCCCCGTGATATTAAAATATTTCCATTGAAATAAGTTATTTGAACACGAGAGCATTATTTACCGGTAGCAAATGTTTTGAGAATTTTAACTGAAGATTGGATGCACAGTTTCCGTCTTGAATTTAGATTAATTCCCCTGGATTGCAAGCCAAAAAATGTGTTCTGTATGTAATAAGAAATCATTCCTCACAATTTCTTTTTTTTTACATTTGTATTTTTCTGTGTTATATCTTTATACGAATACAATTTGAATAAAGCATTCATACAGTTTGGACCATTTATGCATTAAAAAACCTTACCTTGTTTCATTCATTCACCTTTGGTACACTGCACACATTTTCATATCAACAAACTTCATTCAAAAATCATCCATAATCAAGCCAATGACCTGGAGTACTCTTCTATCTTGAGTTGAGTTAATATTAACGTCGCACTGTTCAGCTACACGAGGGCTTTTGGCGACGCACTCTTCTATCTTAATTTCACTACCAATATGCTCCATTTCTTATCGATTCAAAATTAAGTAGCCTTACGGTATTATTAAGAAACTTTCTGCGGGTATATGGGTTTCTATTAAGGAACTTTAGCCAGTAGATCTCGTGTATCTACTAAGTGCAACACGTTAATTTTTAAAAATAATCGCATCAAACGAGACCTTATCGATTTCACAATAGCTGTGAAGCCACGATAGTGTAATAGTCATAGTTACGGCCTTGTGGCTTGCGTGTCAAAGTTTGAGCTCCAGTGTCTTTGCAGGCCCGCTGTGTATAGGGGGATTATGCGCGTTAAATCTATCATATCTCAAAAACCTACCGTTGTGTCCGTTGTTATGGTGTGGAAGTTAGGAGAAAGTATGGTACCAGATCAGCTGTCATCCTCGTCCCTCACCCGTTGGTGGGGATGTTAGGAGAGGGAGGTGCCAGCTCAGGTGTCGCCCACGTCACTTGACCATGATTCAAAACTATGTGGTCCCTCGCCCAAAGCCCTCGTGTAGCTGAACAGTGTGACGTTAATATTCACTAACTCCTCCTCCTTCGATCGGGTATGGAATAACGAGGACTCTCGCTCGCGTCGCTTTAGAGCAATACCCTAATAAACACTCAAATAATTTTCTCCCTACATTCAAAATCCTTGAAGATTTTAAGTCTAATTCAATTTCTAAGAGTAATCCGAAATATTCTTCAGGACATTTTTATAGCAATGGTAGCCTGATGGTCATGGTTACGGACGTATGGACCCTTATCTCATGCACTCGAGACCAATTTTCACTGAAGGCATTTACGTGTAGAGAAGCTGATTCATGTGAAATGTGTCGTTGCTCTAAGTCCTGCTGTTGACCTGATGTGATAGCTTAGAGAAGAAGATTCTAGTTCAGGTGTCGTTCTCGTCATATGACCGTAGTTCAGAAACATGCGGTTTATCACCAATAGCCTAACTGTTGTTTTATAGTGCGACGTTAATAAACACTCACTCGCATCAGACGTTTTTGTGATTAGAATCAAAACTTCAATTTTTTTCTTGACTTGAGCATCTGTGGTCGAGAAACTTACATAGCATGTTAAATCTGTCGAAGTTCAAATTCTCTATGTTAGTGTGGGGTGAAAGTCTTGATAATGCGCTGGCAACTCAAATGTTGCCCACGTCAATTGCGCAAGATTCCAAATTATGAGGTCCGTCACTTATAGCCCGAGTGTAAATTCAAAGTGCAACTTTAATAAAACTATATCAAACTTACGTTTATGAAGACTGGACTACTTTAAACTTTGAGACCACAATTTGGATCATTCTTAAGGCGTTGAGGCTTGGTATTATATTTAAGGTCCACTATAGCCTAGCGGTTTAGAGGACGAATTTGTGGTAATGTTCATATAACGCTGTAGATTCGAATCATGATTCTCCTAGATATCCATCAAGAGAATAATAGAAAAGAATGTGAAATAATTCTATTACAAACTACACTTAAGAGCCCCATATTAAAGGTTCTCCCAAGTATTGTATATTCAGGTTTGATATTCTTCTTCTCATTAAATCCTTCTGTATGGTTCTGGAATACATCATTACTAACCCATGAGTAGTCACCGACTAATGCCCAAACCAATCAAATTTATTCAGGGTGAGTTTATGAACAAACTAATTCATCAGAAAATCACAGATTTCAAGATGATATCTAACCACTATAGTATAGGTGTCATGGCTGGCATTATTTCTATCGTCCTGTTGCCAGTAAGGAGCCCAATATAAAAAAAAGGACTTACGTACGTTAAAAACGTCAAGGGTCAAAGTCCTCATGTTGGTGGAGGATAGAAGCTTCAGGAATGGAGTGCCAGCGTAGATACCTTCCTAGTGCGTGAGATTTATCACACTATAATGCAACACAATGGCTATTCGCCAAGGGGATTGCCCAATCCAATCAAATTATATGGAAACAATCAAATTATGTATAAATCCAATCAAATACTACAAAATCCAAGCCAATCAAATATTAATCCAATCAAATACTACAAAATCTAAGCCAATCAAATATTAATCCAATTAAATACTACTAAGTCCAAGCCAATTAAATATAATTCCAATCAAATACTATTAAATCCAGTCGAATACTTTTAAATCCAAGAAAATCAAATATTTATCCAATAAAACACAATGGGAACCAATTAAATTTGTATCTAAAATCATTCAATCAATATATGTCTCATTATTTTACTCTCAATTTTACTTATAAAATATGCTGACTTTTCAGAAAGAACAATAAAAAAAAATTACGCAGGCGCTGCTGTTGGCCTTTCTTTCGATTACTTTCTAGTGATCATTTTCTCAAAATGATTCCTTTTAAAGACATTCTATTTAAAATTTGTAGAACATTAATGGTGTAAATTGTGTGTCCTTCTCTTTTGCATTTTAAAAATTCTGAAATCATGTACTTCATACAAATTTTTGTTCTACTGTGTGGTTTGCAGAAAATTTTTGATCAGGAAATCCCAGAGGACTTGTCACGAACAAGAAAGATTGTTCTACGAACGCCTGACTTGCAGTATTTTAAATATTATACTATGTGGTAAGTAACTTGCATAAACTCTAGGATCATGCAGTTTTTCAATGTTTCCTGGTATCTTAATGAATTTATAATTCTTATGCTGAAGCCGTTTAGTTTACAATATTATAATGTAATTTAGTAATTAAAGAATGACTATTGATGTCCTCTTATCCAAAAGTGGATTCGGTATAATTAGATTAATGTTATATATGGACGTGTGCTTAGAAATCCCATTTCAAATTAGTGTTCAACAATGGGAAAATTGAAACAAGTATTTACTTAAGCAAATTTGTAAGATATCGAATACGTTGTATAATCTTTCCATTCCAGTTAGAAAAACTCGCATGCAGTTTTAGAGTGAACGATTTAAAGGTACTTCAATTCTTAAATTATTGGTTAATAGATAAACACTCATTTTTATCTTTTAATAGAGTTTTATTCAACTTGTGAAGCAACTTGCCAGTTAAATTTAGCCGCTGCGTTCTGTTAAAATTTTAATGTACTTTTCATCTAAAAATAAGGATGTTTTAGAATTTCAAAGTCTACGATTTTTCTCAAATTTGCTTGTTTATATTCCGTGCATTAAAGGCTTTGCGTATTAACTTCACAAAAGTTCACTTTAGGTTTTTCTTGCAACTTGTACATTTAACTGCGTGAGGAAAGAAAGTGATTGACCTTTAAAAGAAAAGAGTAAACAAATAACTAGGATAATTACAAAACAATTTAAGTTATCTTCTTAAAATTGAGGTTTCCGAAGGAGTTGGTTTTGCTGTTATTTTAAATGCACATTTAACTTCACGTATTTAAATCTTAATTCTCGTGAAGGGTGTTTAAAGCTTTTGAAAGCTAACGCATGACCATAAAATTTAAATTTCTGTTTGTGTGTGTGAAACTTTGCAACTATTATGAATGCAATGTTAAGTGTAAAATCTCGCAAGAGTACAACTTGATGCGTCTAATATTACTAATGTCTGGAATAACTCGTGGTTGCATTTAATTATTTTTTCCAAAGTCCTTTTTCTTTAATATTTCTCGCGTAGCCTCAAATCATGAGATTAATAAACGATTTAAACTTTAATGAAACTCCATTCACACGCTAGATAAAATTTCATAGTTAAATTACTTGTGGAAAGTGGATTTATTTAAAGCTAAAGATACTGAAATTCCGAGTTTATTTTTTGAACAAAACTGTTGCAAACTCTCGATTTGAAAAAATTAAACTAAAATCGAAACGCCAGCATAAACTGCATACCTCTTTTATGAAAGGCAGAAAATATTCTATTGCGTGTATTTTATAACCCAATTTATAACATTTTAAATATTACTCGAGCAATTTGAGAACCTTCTCAGATCTAGTACTAAAATGTTGAATCTTTAATTTAATCTCAAATTGAACTTTTCAGTTATAACAGGGAATTCTCAACTCCGATATCATTTGACTTTTGGCTTGTCGATCATTTCAAACCACTCAAAGAGCGAGGTCTGCGAAAATGTCGCTACATACAGAGCATTCTTCAGTTCCTGTCTTTGTTTCAGTGTAAAATTAAAACCAATAGAGTCATCCATTATTTAAAGAAGTTGTTTTGGATGATTGGGATCACTGCTTGTAAGTACAAAACATTGTTTATATCCTCTTTAAAATTCTTAATAGTTTGGGTAATATGGATATGTACGTTTCGTGTTATCCGTAATTTATATGGAGAATCCCATTCTACGAATGTTTGGAGAGCGGGTGTCATCTCAATATTTGTCCTCTTCAAAAATAATTCACAATTACAAAGACCTTCACCAATAGCCCTCGTGAATCTTTAGAAGATGACTTATTATTTAAGTCGAATGTAATCGTGAACATTACCTGCCAATAGATCTGATTGTTGAAGTCCATAAATTTTATTACAAATCCGTACTTGAAACGATCAAATATTTGATTGGATCAATATTTCGCAACTATTAAAGATTTCTAGTTAAAGGTGCTTAGTGTTAAAACTACACATGAAAATGTTCTTGAAAGAAAAATGGTTTACAGCAGTCAAATGTTTAATTAAAGTCTTGATTATATCCTCAGTCTTTTAAAAAGTATAATTTTATCAATCTTTCTCTCTCTCTCTCCTCTCTCTAAGTCTTGAAAATTGATTGCTTCAAAAGAAATAAGTTTGCAGGAATACACATTAAAATTGGGTTTTCAAAAGACAAACTATCAAATAAACTATATAATATAACCCTAAATTTAACTGCTTAGCTATTTGTTATAAGGCTTAACTTCAATGCAGGAAATAAGAAATTCGAATTTCCTTGAATGCTAAATCCGAGTAAAAAATATGTTAATATACGTGAATTTAATTGAACTAAATTGTCGCTTAAAATGTTTCAACTAGTGTTTGTATTTAAAGCTAACATTTTAAGTATCAATCTCTTCTGAGTAAGTGGTAACGTTTTTCCTAAGAGATAAGTGAAACTAGGTTGACTTAAGTAGCGTGAATTACGCTTATCATTGAGATAAAAGTAAACAGAGTAGTGTAAACTTCCATACAAAAAATCTACAGTATCGGAATATTTAATTTCCATCACAAAATCTGGTTACTTTTTTGAAAGACTAGTTTGAATTTGAATAATCGGCCACATTTACCACTGTTAATCATTAAACTTGCAATAAATTCTAGTTCCGCTTTTGAATATATTTCGCAAATAATATATATCGTCCAGTATCTATCAAATTAGTAATACTTCGGTAAGTAATATATTTTTAAAGAGGTTTGTCAAGTACTTAAAATTGATGTCGTAATCTTTCTAGGTTTATGTTTAGATTTGGTTTATAAACTTTTACAGCAAAATGACAACTTTTTTATTTGTAAATCATTTACTTATGATTTTAAAACGCACAGACACAATGAATAGTATTGCATTTTTAACATCCATGTTTTCTCGGAACACTAATATTTCTTCCACATCGTTTTTCTTTGCACCAGATTCCCTAAACTAAAATTGAATTTGTGTTCAAGGTAGGTAAGAGGTCATGCTCACGTGGTTAGCTTTGTTTCTGTCAAGTGGAAGGTCCCAGTCTTCATACCACTAAAAATCTGTTTTAAACGGCTGATGCACATTGAATTTAGATGCTAAAAAGTCGTCTCGTTGCCGTAGTTGAGATTTCTAGAGAGGAACGTTCCACATGCCATGTGTATCCATGTCTATCTAGAAGTTTCTTTTCAGAAAATCTAAGCACGAAATCTTACTTCGCTAGTTTGAAATTTTATGAAGCGTTACCCAACATGCTTTTGCTTGTGCACCCACAGTCCGTACTATAACTTTGTAGATCCTACCGTGTTTGCTTGTGTAAAAAGCACTTAATATTGAGGAAATTATGTTCAGATTTAAGTATTAAGTTTAAATATTGATAAGGTGTAAAGCCTTTTAAAGTTTCACCTTGAATTTCCACGGCAAAATTTGGCTTCTGCATTGCTCTCGGAAGCTGCCACTGCTTGAATAAAAGTACTTGCTGAAACGGCGCGCTAGAACAAAACAAATTTAGTTGGCTTGTCGCATGTAGGAATGAGCAGCTCTGACCGTATAATTCGGTGCATAAATGGATTCTTACGGGCAGAATTTGTTTTACTATCTTAAGGCTGTCCCACAAAATAAAAGTAGATTGAATTTGGAATTCCTACCTCTTGCATCTCACTAATTTGTAAATATTCCCTTTATATTATGGGACCCCACTAAAATCTTTCTAGGGAACACTATCAAAGTTTTTACGAACTCTTAAATTATTCAAACTTGCTTACAAATTTATTGTAACTAATTTGATTTTGTGTAAAATAAGTTATGTATTCTGGATCTTAAGCAAATTCTGAAGTAGTTTCTTTTTCTTCTAGTTATATGAAATTCGGCTTTCATCAAACATGAACGACTCTTCACTGAAGATGACCTAGGATTTTAACGTCTCCTGTGTAGCTGAAAGCAATGGAAATTTTAGATTTTAAATGAGATTCAATAGTGTTTCAGATAGCCTTTTGATTTCTCCAGCAACAAATTTTAAGTAACTGTAACGGGCATATCATTCAATAAAACCAATTTTTTTCTAATTGAAGCTTAAAATTTGCATTGATTTCTCCAGTCTTCATTTTTAGTTTTGAACAATGATTTAAGTATTAATAGTTGGATACAAACTAAACCCTGGGGCACAACGGCTCATGACGTACCAAGGCCTACCGTAGCAATCTCTATTTTCGTGACCATGGCCGCTGAAGTGCGAGATGTTCTTTTCAGTATGATGCGAAACCCCCAGTGTTTAATTCCCAGGCAAGCATGGTAGTCATTTATCGACCCACTGAAGAGGTGAATCGCTGAGTCAACCTTGCCCAGCCCGGAGTTTGAATCCTGGACCTGTGGAGTTGAGTAGGGATGTTGCCACTAGACGGAAGGATAAATCAAAATTTGAATTAAAATCAAATTAATCCTTTGCCCTAAATTTATCTTCAATATTGTTGGGTATAAACCTTACTTTTTAAGGGAAAGGATTCAAGTAATTTACAGAGATGGAATTCAGCACTCTGAATTCGTTTTAGGCGCTACATTAAAATTAATAAAGCTAATATTTGCAGTTTTTCAACGCATGGTATTTAAAACGATACTGAAGAGATAGAAAGGATCTTTAACGTGTTTCACAAGGATAAAATTTCTTCTTATGGCTCTAGGCTTTTTGTTTGAATAAATCGTGCATAGTTTCGTTCATGTTCGAAGTTGTGAAGTTTTGCATCAGGTCGATCCTCTAAATCTAACGTTGATGGTCGTTCACGGGTTTTTATTTGTCGGAATTTTTCCACGCTAAGAAAGAGCATATACATACAAAACGGAGATGAGTTTGTAGTACCACACCATGATATTTTGCTAGCCTATTCTACAATGAATTCTGTTTTATTCTCGCTGTCGTGTGTTTTCTTTGCCCATTTGGGATAAAAAATTAGTGTAGATATACTGAATCAGACTAAAATCTTGCTAGTAGGATCTCAAATGCAGGTGTTCTTTAATTTAATATTGGCATTTACAATGTTTCAGTGTCATAAAAGCATGTCATAAAAGTACAAAGGGTTAGTTGAAATTTAAATTCTCTAAAATATATTAGATTATCATACTTTGATCTTGAATATTCAAAGATCATTCAATGAAATCTACATACAAGCGTAAGATTTTTATTCCCACTAATAAAAAAATGTCAAGTTTTCAATAATGTTACAGTATAATATCCCTTAATGAGACATTAGTCAATTAACCATTAGTTGGAGGTATTCTATTAAATTTTAGTGTTCAATACAGCAAACGATTGTCAATAGATTCGATAAAAAAAAATTCTTATTGTAAAATGGAGTTCCCGTTGTTGAAAAGGAATTCCAGTTAGGATTAATTTGTGCTCTAATCATTGATCAAAACAAATTTCAAGGTTATAAGTACTTGCGTTTTTGTCTTGTAGTAGTTTTGAGTGGGTACTGATTGGAATGTCCTCTTTCTCGATCATTGTTCACAACTATAGTCCAACACAAATAATCCTCGTATGGTTTCAAAATACGATGCTAATAAGTCATGGAATACCAAATAAAAATCTTGAATGTAAAGCTGTGTTAGCGTAAGTCATTCTTTCCAGAAATAACTGGTATGGACCACAAATATTCAAAGTTTGGTTTGGTGCATTAAGGCTGTCTTGGGTAAAAGTGCGAGAGCTTTAAATAAACGCGAAATACATTTTCAGATAGAAAAGTCACCCAATTTCCATGAAAATTTGCAATATTATAACTGGTACCTCTGTTAACACAAGTGTTTCTAAAAAATTTCAAAATATTCCGTGAATACTTTTTCGTTTTCATACGTGAAGACGAAAGCCCATTTAACATTATGGTATAGGATAAAAAATGCGAATAAACTCGGTTGAAAATGGAATTATGATAAAAATGCTGCTCTAAAGGATAGTGAAGCCAGAATATCATTAATTTCTTTTATATCTGGGAAAAAATGTTCCAAATCCGGGTCCTATACATTACCACATACAAAGCTAAATTATAAATATCAATTACTAAAGCAACTTTAAAGTAGATAACCTTGCTTTTAGAAGTAAATGTGATAACTTAAATATTAAATTAGGGTTTCTATAGAAGTAAAATATCATCAATTGTCAGTATAACTTTGCTTAAATATTCAAACTGTCAAATTACACTTCAGCAGGCTGTAGTTCCTACAAATGATGCATTAAATATGTACGTATTTATGCATATTATGTATCTCCTTAGTGCTAACAAAAATAAAGGCTACCACTTTTCAGTTTACAGCATTTCAATGAATTCTATGAATAGCTTAGATTTTCCTCAATATTGAATATAAAAAATTTAGCTTGGAGCAGCGGTCCTCACATCGCGGATCCCCAATATTTCGAACACCCTGACTTATTATTCTTCAAAATAGGTGTTCTAGTAGAGTTACTTCATTTGGGTGGGGTCCATTTAGTGATCTAGTCTAGAATGGCACATATTTCAAATTTTCTACGAGGCCTTTTAATGTCTGTAAAAGAGAATCTTATGTTTACATGGAAAACTCAACGGACTCCCGGGTCTGCGATTCAGTTCAAAGAAGCGCTTGTTTAAAGAATAAATTCTTCGTTACTAATTCTGAAGGCCTGCTTATTTAAAATACTTCATGATAAGAAATTTAAGATTTTAAAGTACCAATAGCGTAAGCTTTAAGTAACTGAAGTTAAGTGCAGGTGCTTACGAAGTCTTTACTCAATCAGTTGAAGAAATTAGTGTGTTAATTTTTTTAACTAAATACTTTTAGAGCTCAAAGGATTTCGTATGTATGGTACAAAACAAGAGATAGTACGTACATGTCAATTTCTATTTTATGAGTACCATAGAGTTTTGTGTACATTTGAACATCAAGTTAATTAACTAGTTTTATATTAAAACTCTAATAAAGAAATCCCTAAATCATTTATTTTTTGAGCTCGTGCTACATTTTCTAAAGATTTTAATAAATAAGAATTCAATTTAATAATTTTTGCAAACACTTTTATACTGAATGCTTCCAAGGTTCTTAAGCGTACTCTTTAGGAAGCAGAAAAATATAATTTAATCTATACAATTTTACTAAATTGGTGATTTTAAACGGTAGATCATTTGCATTTTTCTTGAAAATGATGCGAGTAACACGAACAATTACTGTATGAAAAAGGTGTTGGATGTTTCTCGCGAGGAAGAATTTTAAGCACACTTTGAGTTAAGGATTGAAGATATATTTTTAAGAGAACTCATTCTCATCTGGTGAAGAATGAAATGCAAAGTTAGTACAATTGATATTATCAATTTGAACTGTTAAGAAAACTTGAATCAATGAATTTCATTAAATGAATTACAGAAGTTTTGGGTTGTAAAATTGCAATTCTGGCCTACTTTTATTTTAAGAGTTTGTTAATCGGAGAGATTTAAACTTATCAATAAAATATAATCATTCGGCACTAAATCTTGTAAGTTTCCAAAGCCATTTTCCCATCGGGAAATAATCGCATGCGAAAGGATTTGTGAATTAAAAATCCTTTCAAAACTCATGATGGTGGTAAATCAAACTTAAATAATACCAAATAAGAGTCCTTGCTCAAAATTAATTCAGATATTATATTTTAAAAAACAAGCTTTTAAACATTTTTAGATAAACTTTGGATCAAAAAGAATGTACCCATCTGTCACAGAAAACAAAAAAAAATGCTAGTAGTCTTCGAAACAAATTTATGAAGCAGGTCTCTCCATCTAGGACGATAAAATTATAAATTGGCTTTTAGTGGTTGCACTTTTTCCCGTTTGGCTTAACTGGCTTGGTATTCATAGTTGAAAAGTTAACCGAGGAGCGGCAAAGAATCTTCTCATTAACATGAAATGCCAAATAAACAAATTGGTTACAGCAAAACCTGCTTTTCTGTGGTTGATAGACCACATAAAAAGAAACGTCACTGGAAAAAAAAATTTCGCAACTTTCATAAATGCATACATGTAACAACTTCGTCCTCATACTGCAGAATATTTTTATGCGGCGGAGAGAGACCACACAAAAAAGTTATACTTGGAACTTTTATTACGAAACACTTGTAGCCTTACACTTGGAACACTTATTTATGAAATTGAAGAGGACTTCCAAACAAATTATAAAATTACACATGGAAACATTTTTAAGGCATTTAATTTCACATTGTATACAAGAAGTCTTCCAAATGCTCATACATAATTCATTGTTACTCGACATAATCCAAAGTGCGTATTTTTCTGTTGCGAATTGGTTCAAAATCGCTTTTGTTGTGCTTGAAGCTACAATTTCAATTTATTTTGTAGCACCATATAGTGATCAGTTTTTGCAACGACAGTCGGTTAGTCAGTTACTAGTAAACATCACGATAACCAGATATGCATGATCGAAGCTCTTTTTTGGACTTTCAAACTTCTTTCGAAATCGGTATCTAAAGAAAATGTTTTTTTTTTCCGATTTGTGTTGGAAAAACTGGATCCCTGTTCATGCTTCTATATTTTAAGGTATCAGACTACCTTAAAATTGTGATTTTTTTTTCAAAAGTTGACAATTTTTTTTTTATTTTTATTTTAAAGTTCATCTTATGAGCTTAATAAAAATACTAAGTTTTTTATTTTACATTCACTAGAACAAAAACTACAAGTGTTTTAGTAAAAGCAAATGCCATAACTTTACACAAGATGTCAAACTTTAAAATGAGTTTTACTCAATGTGTTTTTTCAAAAATTTCAAACAGGGACAGCGATTTCTCAAAGTTTTAGAATAATTTGCTCGGAGTTTTTTTGCGTATGTTCTGTATAACAGTAGAATTATTTTGACCTTCAGATTTATCAATCACTCTTTCATTTCAAAATTTACAATCCTTTATGTGAATATAATCAGTTTTTTAAGCAATTTCATATAATCAATAAGATAAAGTGCTCTGGTTTTTGTGAAAATTAAAATGTCTCTTATCTCCTGAAGGTCATTTCAAACATGAATAACATAGTAACACATAAAAATTGAAAAATTGAGAATTTGTTCAGAACGTGCTCAATTTATGTAATTTTTTGTACATTTTCAACAGTTTTTCACATTTTAATAATTTTACTGTCTGTTTTCAATTTTAGGATTTTTTTCCTTAAAATATACAAAATCTAAAAATCACAAAAAATTATATATTTTTTTAAAAAAAAGTTATCTCAAGTAGTCGGATACCTTAACAGATTTCAAAGAAATAGTTTCTTGCCCATCTTCATAATTTATCAAATTACTGATAACGTCATTGACAGTTTCGTCTCCAATCAATCGCGTGCTGCTAGCGTGTTGAGAGAAAACAAATGAACGCACATTGTCGGGATATGGTTTGTAACAAAGTAAGTCTTGAAGTGTATATGTGTACAATGATAGAAAACATTGCAATGTTACTGACGCCGTTGAAATTCATATAATGCATAAAAATCGCACAAAAATAAAATCTCATATTAAAGGACCACACAAAAACGGGTTCTACTGTATTTATTTTTGCAGTAATAAAGACAGATTTTTTTATTTCTATGCGCAATGATTTTGGGTTTTAGTAACTTCTATTTTTAAAGGCTTACTTACTAGACGTTACTTCCCGCTTCACTAAGTATTTCATGACGTTTGACTTTATACTGTTTAAACTATTGATATTGAAGTAGTTAATTTGTATTTATTTCTTTAGAAGCTCTTATCCTTTAATTAAAGAGACAAAACGTGTGTGTGTTAAGGAAAACAAAGCATAATCTCTTACTCACCCATACCCTCAGTCTGGTTCCCCAAAACTATTAGCAGATATTTGTTCACTAAAAAAAATGCTTTATCAATTTGAAGTCCATGAGTGTAATAGCTTAAACGACCATTTTTATTGTTAGCAGTCTTAACCCACCGCAACCCCTAATTAAGAGCAAATTTCCTCAAAACCCCTTTAGCACAGTGCTTCTTAAGTTTTAAATATTTTCGACTTGGTTTACGATAATAACTTACGTTGAGCACTCCGAAGTACATTAACAATGCATTAAATGCAATCATTATGTACTTGGATGTGTGCTATCCTTAATTGTACTGTAATGTACTTAAATTTTAATGAAACCTTCAATATAAACCGTACAAATTATCGAGATAAGTATTAAATTGTGTGTATACAATTTAGTATGCAAGCCCAGGGAAGTTACTAGTAATTATTAAACTTAATTTAGTATTGATAAATTTATTAATACTTTGTGCAGTACTGATACATTTATAAGTATAGTATATCAATGTAAATGGCTACTTTATTTCTTATATTGTCATAATGCATTTTGTTTTGCTTCCTTTCAGTAAATTAATATATTTTTTAAATAATTTACTTTCGATATGCTCACCCTCCAGGGGTTGCGCTCCACCTTTTCAGGAACGCTGCCTTAGCAGACCACTATTTAAGGCTAAAAACGCGCCTCTAGTTCAACTAAGCTCGTAGACTGTCCAACTTGCCATCCCAAATGATCTCATAAGCTCTATTGGTGACAAATATGAAAATCGAGCAAGCCAAGTCAGGGAAGGGTGACAATGGGGTGAAGGCTGTCTTTCGACATCCTTGCTGTGTGTGGCACAACACTGTCTTGTTGAAAAATGGCTCCTTGGAGCTCCGTTATGAGTGACAATGCATGTGGCTTAAGGATGTCATGGACGTACCGCTGGGCTGTCATTATGCCACAGATAAATATCAGGGGTGACCGTGTATCGTAAGCAATTGCACCGCATACCATCACACCAGTTGTGGGAAGGGTATGTCGCTGAATTGAGGCACTCCTCACAGGGCCTCCACGAACGAACACAATTGTCATTAATGCTCAAATTGAATCTAGATTAGTTGCTGAAGACAACCTGGTTCCATTCCGTTGCGGTCCAACCCCGTCATGCACGACACCACTCCAAAAGGTGTCGGTTGGTGGATGCTATTGGTAGCACACGTAATGGGCGCCGCGATATCAAATGTTCTTTAGACTGGCTCCTTGGGATGGTTCGAGAAGACACAGGGATCCGTAGTGAAGGTGCTGCCTGTGTCTGGACAATGGCTAATGAGGCAGTTGGCTTTACCAATGTGTGTCGTATGATGTGACGGTCTTGAGGACTAGTCCGTCAAAGGCGTCCTGAGACAGGTCGTCGCGTAAATGACGTCTCTTCTGTCCTCTAGTCCCATAACCTCGTCGCGTAAATGACGTCTCTTCTGTCCTCTAGTCCCAAAACCTTGTCGCGTAAATGACGTCTCTTCTGTCCTCTAGTCCTCAAACCTCCTCGCAGTCAAATCAGAACGGTCTACTTGAAAAGCTGCTCACCGTGCTGATCACCCAGCTTCCATCACTCTAGTGATTCTTCCCCTGTCAAACTTTGACAGCTGCTTATATTGTCTTCGATAGCGGCGTAATTGCATGTCGACCAAAGCATTTCCTTTGCAAAAGACTAAGTACACTCAAACAAGCTCTGCTTACCTGTTTCATACTCCAAGAAGAACGAAGTTCAACGCTCTTTTAGTTGCATTTCACAATGAGCAATCATGCTGCATTTCTAATCATTTGCATATCTGCCCAACATGTACCTTCATACCAAGTTTCGTTACAATCCCACAATTTTCTTGGTGTGCAAATTTTTATGACAATGATATAGAATTACTATAATATACTATTGTAAATATAGAATGACAATAATTATAGATAGTATTTTAAGTAATAAAAAAAAGTTTCTAAACGTTGTTTTACTATGCAAGTTAAAAGTATTTTTTTGTTTTTAAAAAACATACCTACCTATCGCGATTTTTTTTACAAGCATTAACAGACCGTTGGCCAAAAATTATTGGAAAACCATCTCTATAGCTTAATTTCTAATACAAAATCTTATTCAGAATTTGGGGAAAAACACGCAAATTTTAAACTGTAAAAAAGTTGTCATGTATACACACCTTGAGCTACTTGACAGGTTGTAATACACAGCAAGAATGCTTTTTTTATAAATATCTAAAGCAATTTTCCTTCGAAGACTCAATTTTGAATCCAGCCTGCAGCGCAATTTCTTATGTAAAGTTACTATTTATTTCTCTTTAAGGAGAAGGGGAAATTTTTTTTTCTCTAAGTTTTAGACCATAGGCTAGAAGGAATTAGTATTCTTTCGATAAACGGAAAAGTCTTTTTACATTAAAAGCATTTTTATTCAAAGAAAAACTTTAAAAAGTTCCAAAGTATTTTTATTTACATTTTCACGAAACTACATCTACCTTTTTTCTCACCCTTTTAAAAAAAAAAAGAGGAAATGGAATCGAAAATGGCAACAAAAGGAAAAAGCACTCTTACTGTGTTTTCACACGTTCGGAGAAAAGTTCGATCAAATAAAGAGTGGGGAAACTAAATTCCCTTCCCAAAACAAAATGGCGGGAACTTGAAAATCCATTTTTCTTTTTTTATTTTATTTTTTTCTTTCATAGGTGATGAACGTGCTGAAGTTTTTACTAATATACCTTCACTTTTAGTGAAAAAAATATAAATTTTAGTTACATTTTTTTTTTTGAGGATTTTTTTCTTGAGTTCTAGGACGAAAAATGATCAATGATTTTTTAAAGAGCTTTGGCTTATTCTTTTTATAGCTTAATTTAATCTTATTTCCTCTAATGGAATTTTGACAATGTGATTATAAACCATCTGAAAAATTTTACGTGCAGTACAAATAAAAAAATACTTAGTGCTGCATTAAAATAAATGTCCTTCAAATAATATTTGGCGGGCAAAAACTTCCTGAACACATTTAAAATAATTCAATATAAAATCAAGGAATTGGCTTACGAGAGGATGAATTGGAAGAATATACTTCCCACTATTTAGTTTTGATTCGCAAATAGTCTAATTTCCCCGTCAAAAAATTTTACTTTGCTTTTGTAGAAACAAATATATAAATCGTGCGTCCAATTCTCCCAAATTGCTCATAAACATTTTTAAAAAGGTGTGACGTATGAAGCCGATCTATACGTTTGTTTCTGGATTCATGCGGGTAATTTCGATAATTTAATGTATGTTTTCTACCCATGCAGTTATGTTATCTATAAACCTTTGGAGACGCATACAAAGCTACTGCTTCTGTTCTGCAAAAAATAGGCATTTGTATCTACAGGGGCTATCCTCATACACAAAGGTGAAGGGTTCAAATCCCCCCCAACTTTTATTACAGGGATTATGCCTCGGAGCTTTCGTCTACGTGTTTGTAGAATATACCCCCACTACACACACTAGGGGTCTGTGTGCGCCAGTGCATCTGAACACAAGAAAATTCGAACGATGCGATTTGTCAATTCGCACATAAAGGATGTAATAGCTTCAATTGGCATGCTTCAAAATTCAGTCTCTCTTGCAGGAATGTACATACAATCGTGTATGGTAACTATATATATCATGTATGTAGTTGTGCCCACAATGACAGGGGTCCAGGCCCCTCCCCCTTCCAATAGTTCCAAACAAAGGTAACACAATTTCAGTTCTAATAATTTTTTTTTTACTTTTTCGCTTTATTCTTTGAACTCCCTATTGTACTCTAATGTATTTTCGAGAAAACTGGTTAACTTTATACTCCCTATTTTGTTAACAGTCATCTCTCCAAGTGCTCTAGTAAGCTTACGTAACAACAAAGTCAAAATTTCTTTCATTGCTTGTATTTCCTTGTTTTGCATGATTATATAAAGCGTACATATTATCTTTTAGGACAGCGTAAATTCATTTTGATTTTTAATTTGTAAAAATATGATTTCGTGTCGGAAATTGCATAGATTATCGTAATGTCCCAGTGGTTAATGCCGAAGAATACAATAGGCAATGTCTTCTTTTACCTTTTTTGAACAACATGATCTCGCAATTCAAACTACGATTGTAGAAGCAAAATATATTTTAGGAAATATTTCGTGATTGATGAACCTAACGTTGAAAATGTAAATGACTTTTAGAAATTGACAGAATTTTATTCAAAAGGCGAACCTTTCATTTTAGAACACAAAGATGTTTTACTTCCTTAGTCGAAACTCATTAACATGACATTAAAACATGATTCCTCTCTATACATATTTGAACATTATTTGTCCTGTAAGGATAAATTTATCCTAATGTTAAAGGACTTTTAAAAATTTTGAGCACTCTCCCTATGACGAATTGCACAAGCAAGAGATATTTCTCTATTTTCCGAAATAAACATACTCAAGTACCACGAATAATGAACGTTTAAATCACAGTGATTACCAAAGTGGTCTATATCGATCCCTAGAGGTCCACGTCAGTGAAAAAATTAGTTGGAGTTTTAAGGTGTAAGTAGCGGTCTATTGTAGTGGTTCTCATTAAACTAGATCTTGAATTTCTCTCTCATTTTAATAAAAAATTTAAGCAAGTGGAAACCAAATGTTACCTATTTAACAGATTTATTTACTAAATTAAATAAGGATAATTTGCCCTTACAAAGTGACAGCATATATTTTATTAAAACAAACCCCATTTCAGCTTTTCTTATCAGAATTAAGCTAAAGAAATATAATATACTTAAGGTCCCGAATTGGCTCAATTTGTCACAGACCTAAGGACGTTTTAATATACGTTCAAAATTCCAGAATTATTTGGCTATGGTAATTACCACAACAGGAAATGAATTCATATGGTCACATTAAACAGAAAAATGTCACATTACAATAGGAATTGATCGGAATAAAGACTAATGAAAATCTTAGTGTAAAGTTTAAAAATTGATGTCAGCAATTTTGGAGTTAAAAAGGCAAACCTGTTACTTTTCCCGAATTATGGAATATAGTTAGAAAGTTTTTAACTGTTTTTCCTAGGGAGAAAATGCTTCAGCGTGGTTACCAATCTGCAAAACAAAACAAAGAAAAACTAGACACTACTAACAGAGAAAATGTAAGGTTAAACCTGACAAGATTAGATGACGAATGTTAAAAAAAAATATTGTAGAACCAGATTCATCCCTCCCATTAAAATTATTAGTTCGTTGTTTACTTATTTTATGTATTAACTTTTAATTTAATTAGCGTGTGCTTTCTAAGTTTTAAACATTACACTTAGAAATTTAATAATTTTAAAGTAGCAGTAGTAGTAGTACCAGCTGTCAGAAAAACATTTAAGTTGGACAAATTTGCTAAAATTCAATATTAATTAAACAGGGGTCTACCCCCATACCGAAAAACATTGATAAGAGGTCCATGAGACAAAAAAAGTTGGGGTACCTCTGGTTTAAATGGCCCTGCATTGCTGAATTCAAGCAACATCACCATCATTCCTAAAGAATTTATAAACGAAATCGCAGAAAATAAGACTAGAATTTATTCTGTAACTATTTATAAGCCGGTAATTGTAGACTGGAGTCTGTAAATGGAAAACCCTGCAATATATCAATCTTTTAGTTTTGCAATTACACATTACAGCGAGATTTTTATTCTGGCTTTAAGCTTCTATAGTGATTAACTGGCTTTGTTTTTATTTTTGAGTTAGAGGAGAGTAAATACATAAATTCTTGTGCTTTCGAATAATTTTAGTATTTGTTATGATAATTTATTTTACTTATTAATGCTAATTATTTATTCAATAAATTATATTTTTTACATTTTTTTTTATTCCCAATGATCGATAAAATCAAAATGTTTTTCACACTATATTGGAGTATACCAGAATGCTGGACATTAGAGAGACCCTTTACCCCCCATGGAAAATTTCTGAGTGCGTCACTGCAATACAAAATCCTCGCGATGCATTTCTTGATGATCTGGAAACAAATTTTTGTGGAATTTCACTGAAACATTTTCTTCGCATATCGCTTTATCTACCGCAAAACGTTTCCAGTTTCTCTCTTTAAAAAATTCCCCCGATGCGAATCCAAAATATCATTTGCCTAGGTTGGATTTCGTTTTCTGTACTGGATCCAAAACTTCCAAAACACTGTCATGATGGATCGGTATCCTAAGTTATGATCTTGTATGATTTTCTTTTTCAGTATAAGTCATTTCTCATTTACAGCATGGAACGGAAAACGCATTAATTTTCAAGGTCAGGTAGTGGCATCTATAGGAGGAATTTGAAACTATTTTTATTTGTAAGCAACTATAAAGGTGCGAGGCATTTTGGTCCAAATCACACTGTCGTAAGCTAATTATTTTATTTTGGATTTTAAAATATCTCGGGAGCTTTTAATTCATCCTTCATTTGAACTATTTTTCTTAATCCTTGTTAAATTTAAAATTTTGTACTTAAAAAAATGTAATTTAAAAATATTTGATTAATCTTTTTTTATTTACAATTGTAACTCTTTTACAATTAAAAAAAGCAACATACGTATAAAATATAAACATTTTACAAAGCACATGCCTTTATTTACCCAAACCGTATTATATACCAATGCAAGCATTCATTCATTTTATAGTTTATTTTATGCTATTTCTGTAGTCATGAAATGAGTAAAATTTTGAATATGTAGTTTTAGCAAGTGTTTCATTTGTTTTTAGTATGAATACTTTTAGGTGAGAAAAATAATTCACAAGCATGACTCACATTAACAAAGATCTTCAATCTCGAGTTGACAAATACGCAGAATTAAACATTAATCAAACACAATAATGGGGAAACCATTTGAATAAACTTTTATTTTTATGAAACTTATATCAATTTCTGAATAATATTGAACTTAATGTACTAAATAAATAAAATTTTACTATTTTAATTTTGTGATTTAAATTATGTTAGAAAAATAGAAAGATTGATTTTGTTCAATTCATGTTTTTTTTTACGTTACGAATATTTTGCCTTACTTTCAATTGCATTGGTTGTAAGGGAAAGTTCTTTTGAAAAGGGGAAAGGGAAGGAAAGTTCTATGGAATTTGAGTGTAAGAAATAGTTTCGTGGGATTTTTCGTGATCATACTGCGTAACACTTCGTCATTCACACCTCATGACCTTCCTGATATGGGTTAATCTTTCAAAGAATCACCCAACAGCAATTTTGCAAACCATCTTTGGCATGTTCAAGCTCTTACTACATTTTCTCCAAACACATCACACAAGTTTTTCTTTTTTCCAGTCAATTGCGCTATTCCCTTTTTGGAATTCATACAACATACATGTCTTCCACTCACAGATACTTCACTTACGCTGACAGTTGTACTTACTAAAATAAGAAAAATGTGTATAAAAATCATCAATTATATACTAATCTTGCTGTTTAAACCGGTTTCAGCCGAATCCGAATTCTTGTTAAAATTCGGCAACGCATAAAACTGCACGTGTTCAAAAGCTACAGAACTTTCCCTTGTACCCAATAGAATAATTTTTTGATACAACTTTGCAAAATATTTAATCTTTTGGTTCCTAAAACCAAACTGGGAAAGTATTAAGATAAAACGCCAATAATCCTCAAAATTATTGAAATTTATAGGATATATAAATTAGGCACTAAAAATATTTTATTTGTGAAGATGATATTCTCAAAATAAATTTCTTTTAACGTTTAGAAACATCTTTATATAATTCATGTATATCAATTTTAAATACATATTAAAAAACCATAGCATAAAAAATGCAGTCGATTTTATGTCTAATAGAGAATATTGCTCTGAATTCATTATTACACATCTATTTGATTTAAGGGGACTTTTTCGATCTTCCCAGACAATTGTAATAAAGAATTAATTGCTATTTTTCTCTTTGCTTTGTGTTATATCAATACAACGGAATAATGGCATTACGTTTATGTATGTCATAAAGACATTGCTCTATCATTTGTCCGATTTTTAAGAAATCTGAAACTAATGTGGATTGTATATTTTATTCCTATTGGAAAAGAATATTAAATTGAAAGTATATTTTCTGCTGAAAATGGTGGTTTTACTTACGTGATTAAGTTAATATTGTTTCTTAAAGTGCTCATCCTGAAGTTGAAGGTACGTTTCCAAGAGTTGATATGAAACATGACAAACTTTTTAATTATTTATGTTTGGAATATTATGAATCCATTATTTCTACCTAACTAATCATACAAATGATTGATTTATATTTTTAGAACTATTAAAAATATCGTAATTTTTTACAATGTTAATGATTTTAAAGTCATCGGCAAAATGCTTTTATAAAACGTTCGTTTTGATTAATTTTATCGCAACTCTTCATTCACGTACTTAAAATTCTTAGTAGGAATCTAACTTAAATTTTTTATCTGCAATAAAAAAAAGAAAATAAGAAAGAAATTACATTCGTAGCATTTGTAAATTATTTTATATTGTAGGCGCATTATTTCTTTTACGTACAAATACTTTTGTTTCCCATGAAATGAATCTGAAATAATAGTTAAATTTTTATTTTATCTTATTTGAAGGGAATCTTTCCTGAAACGTAGAGAAAATTAATGGTAGCGTTTAATTAATGATTAAATTAATGGCTGATGTTTGAGATAATTAATGGTAGCGTGAGAGTTAAGAAACTAAATATTTGGTTTATTTACTTTACAGCTATTAGTTACAGAGGGTTTAGAAAGTTATCTGAGATAGAAGGGAAAACAAACATTCTCTTCGGTGTTTCCCTAAGGCTGCGGGTAGCCCAATGGTCAAGTGAACGGGTCATGGCAGGCATGTCATGAGTTCGAGCCCAGTACCACTCAAGACCCACCGTGTAGGGGAGCGATACACGTTAAATCTGACGAGAGTTGAAACGTCCATTCGTTGGTGGGGTAGTTAGGAGAGGTGGGTGCCAGCTGAGGTGTCATCCACGTCACTTGACCATGGTTCAAAATTGAGAGGTCCGTCGCCAAAAGCCCTCGTGTAGCTGAACAGTGCGACGTTAATTTTCACTCACTCACTTCGGTGTTTCCCTCGGAATCCCCTCCACTTCATGGTCTTGGGATGGGACGGCATCTTTCCGACGCTTCGAATTACACTGAGTTGGGTTACGGCCGTTGGGTTTTCTCACGCGCATAGGTTGCTGGGAAGATGTCAGACAAGACCCCGCAATATTTAGGGATACCCGTGTGCATAGGAACGGTGTTATCCTATCCTCAAAGAGAAGCCGATTTTTCAGCTGTGCGATGCAAAAACATTACAATAGTTTTTAACCCTTTATTTACCACAATATGATTTACTGCATTTTTTTTCATGCAGTATTTTTTTAATCACCAAATTGAAAATTGAAGGATATACATAAACAAAATACTCAACTTTGGGGAATGTAATCCGTTAGAGCTAATCAATTATATAAATCAAATGTAATTATATATACTGATCATTTAAAATTAATAGTCAAATTGTTTTCTAAAGTCTTCATAAACATACAAATAAAATAAGACACCTTTTGACATTAACTATTTTTTGGCACAAAAATGACAATCTTCGCAATCCGCTGAAAACTCAATTTCTGCTATTAAACTATTCGCCTTTCCGTGCTGCCATATATCTTGGAAGAGTGGATTTCAAAGAATATGTCTGCTAAGTATCGTCAGAGTATTCGCAAAAATGGTTATTCTATGAAATTTTAAAGTTAGTGGTACTTATAAGTACCGACGGTAGATAAAGGGTTAAATGTGTCTTAAGATAACATTTGACTTTTCCAGCCTTGAAAGTGACGATGAAATATTTCAAAATTTTGATTATTTATTTATAGCTTCTCGCCGGTTGCAATTATTATTTTATTGAATAGTTAAATTACTTCATTTAACACAATATATATTCCTTCAAAACCAATGATGCCTAAAATACTTAGACTGTTTTTTTACATAAGGAGGGCGAACTTACTGATTAAGGACTTAAAGAAACTGAATCGACTTAACGGAGAAAACTAACACTGGGGAAATTACTGTGGGTGTCAACTTTGTCGAGCTGCATTTATTTAAATATCAAATGTTTGGCAAGTAAATCGCTCGTATAAGAATTTTACAAAATATTTGACAAGAAGCTTTAACTGTACACTTTACTCTAGGTTACACTAGGTGCTCTTAGTATCCATAAGATAGTACAGCCTAAAAAAACAATCGACAGTGAGTAAAAAAAAAATTTACAATGTTTTTTTTTTCCTTGTTAACAAAAGAAATGCTTTTGTATAAGCTGCAACAGAATAAAACAACTTAAAGTGCTGAATAATTCTGAACTAAGCAAACTAATGCCAAAACTAACTAAAAATCTGCCATCTAAACCCACTAGCTTGTGCAAACCTTAAAAAAAAATTAGCCTCAACAAGGTACTTGAAAAAGTGTTTATATATAAAGGAAAAGTTTTAAACCTTAAAAAGTGGTAAAATTAAAATAAAGTAATTTAAAAATGATTTTAAAAATTTACAAGTTATATAAAAAATTTAATTCCTACTTAGGTCAACAAAAGAACTTTATTTTAGTTACTTTTTATTAAATAGGTACAATTATTATATAAATATGTATGTATATATATATATATATATATATATATGTAGGATCCAATAATTCTCAAGATAACAAAGCAGGCTTCGCGCGCAGGCGCAGCTAACTAAAACACGAACTGAAACTTTTGAACTAGTAAAAGGAGAACCAAAACTTTGAAGAGAGGAGAAAAGAGAACGCGAGAGGTGCGCGAGTAGGCGTTACCTTCTGCATATCATTGTCAAACTTATCTACCTTTTTAATTAATTTTTGTTTAATGTTAAATAAACCATAAGAAAGACAAAAGTCTTGGACCCTTGTTGTCTCCCATATATATATATATATATATATATATCATGTATTGGAGCAATTCTTAAAGATTGACAGGAAAAATGCAACGTGCAGCCTTTTATCATATTTTATTTTACTCCAAGGTTCAGCAAAACAGTCTGTACTCTCTCCAAGCCATGACAAGATGAGACCTCTTTCAGCGTCGATCAGCAGCGAGTGAATCATTAGTTATATGTGTCTATTTTAAGTCCGGCGAAAGTAGAAGTCACAGTTCTTATGCAGGAGGGGGGTTGAGTTGTCCTGGTAGGAAGTTTACCACAACTGACACTTGAAGGGCTGGGGATTCATCACATATACATATGACAGAATCACAACATTAAATGACAAAATAGGAAGCAATTTTTCTTGTAACTTTCCATTCTCCATTCTATATAATGTGTTGTTATGGTGTTTTTGTTTGTTACGATTTATTCATTTTAAAAATTTAATTATTCCAATAAAATAGTACAGTAAAAAAGAAATCAGAAATGGGGCTACATCCCATGTGGGATTCGAATCCACGACCTTTGGATAAGGTGTCCAACGCTCTATCCGTTGCACTACAGGGACACAATGAACGATAAGGCTTGGAGCTTTTTAAATGTATAGTGCCTTCGCAGCCGTATATGTTAAGTATAGGTCCTAAATGTATAGTACTCTAAATAGCCGTCGAGCCGCAAATATTCTCGTGAAGTTAGTGGAAAAGGAAGAGAGGTGGGATGCTCCTGATACCCCCTCGAGGGTGTTTTCCCTCAAAATTGTGGTGAAAAAAGCAAAGTCGTACTGCCACCTGCGTGGTGCTCAAAGCTAAGGTTAACGACAGGAGTAAAAATCTAGCCAGCCGCGATGAATTTCGTGGACGTTGATCTGATGTTGCTGTTGATCAGGTTGGATAAGCAACAACAACACGAACGAGTTTCCTTTCTATATATGCTGTTGAACTACTTTTTCTTGTTTGGTATTATTTATTCATTAATTACATTTAATGAATGATTATTTTTAAAAACTGTATTAACATCAAGTGTCATCTACTACAAGTTTTAAAAAAATGTATTTTAACTTCAATGGATGAATAGAAAGCATATTATTATCGATATAAAATTTGAGCAAGATATATATATATATAGGGAGAGAGTGAACTGCTGTTGCACGCCCCCATTGGTCAGCAGTGCTTGACCAGGTCCCTGACATCGTATATTTTCAAAAAATCCAACACCAGCAAGGGATCTACTAACAAGGCTGTAACTTTTCCCCATCCATGAGCAGTACAGACAGTGAAATAATAATAGGAATTGAAAAAAACTGTGTTGGAGAAAGACAAATCCTCCCAGAACTTGCACAGAATCTGAGATATCGAAAACATCGTGAAAATTATTTTCCCAGATAAAATCCTTAATTTTTCGACATGATTTAATTTCTGAATATAGCAGACTGGCCACATCGAGGCGTAACATTAATTAAATTTAGAGAAACTACACTTAAGATACATTTCAGTAACCTCATTAAACTACAGATTAAGCAATTTGCTACAATTAAGTTCCAAGTTTTTCTTAATTAAACTCCATTAAATACCTAAATATTATAAACAATCCAAAGTGTGGAGTTAGGACTCCGCGAAATCAACATTACATTAAGAACTTCCCAAACTTCTAATTAAATTGTGGAACAGAGCAGAATATCCAATTTATCAGAAATCTTCTGCTGATTAGATACCCAGATTTCGAAAATCTCATCTTCCTCTGATTTTAATTATTTTTCGGTCCTTGAAGTTTCACCACCAAGGAAAAATATCCCGTTTCGTTCCAATCTATAAAGATCTCGATACCTCCAATTATCTTATCTTGCTTCATTTAGTAGTTCGTTATAACACAGATACCTAACAGTCCTCGAATTTCTAGGAAGTTGGGCAACTTCTGTTACTTTACGCCGACGAAATTCGATTACAATTAAAGTATAGCTGAGGATAGAATTCTACCGGGAATCACAGTTATAGTTCGTTTCATTTTGGTTTACTCTTTCCCTTGCCTTTGCCACTGTTAGAGTGCGAGGTAATTGTTTAGACTGAAATTCCATGAAGATCTAGTGTTCTTGATGTAATTTAAGTTGTTGGATTCTGAATTAAACATTTGTTCAAATAATATTTAATTAAGGATTCAACTTTAACTGTTCCTTCTTGTTTGATTCTTACTTTGGCTTGCCATGGAAAATATTCGGTGATCGTTGAACTTTATTTTTGTTTTAAAAGTTGCAAGGCATTAAGATCTGTAAAGCAGAAATTGCTTTCTCCATAATTTTACAGAAATTTGGGTCTCCGAAAAATGCAGTGCTTGTGGAGATATTTAAAATTAAATTTCATAATAAAAATTTATTTTTTTTATACTTTAATTCATTGGTTACATATGTGTTACGCCATCAACCAATTTCGCCTAACACTGTCATTTCAATATTATTTCTATATATGAACACGTGTGTCAACATAACTTCCATTTGCTGAATATGGCGGTATTTGGAGACATATTTTGATGTCACGAAATTGTCGGTGGTATAATGCTAAAGTACGATCCATTGGTATCGATTAGCTCTATTTCTTTTCTGTTTATCTTTGTGTGGAAAGATTTACGTTTATTCCTTTTCTTTTGTTTCTGATTAATATAAATGAAACATACATTTAATAATTATACAAATCAGTACTCAAATGCAGTAAAGTAAGTTTAACGTCAAAATGCTTAACACGAAAATATCGGTTTACACAAAATAATACAACGGTTCCTACAAACTACTATAGACTTCCATGCATTTTTCTTCTCTTAGCATGAAATGTAAATCACTTAACACACAAAAAATTCCCTTTCTGGGAGTAAACAATATACACACAGAAATCAACAATCAAATTGGACTACCCTAAAATATCATTGGAAAAATTCTCATGCAAAAGTTGATAATGTGTGTATACAGCCCCAATGACAAAGACATGTTGGATTTAGATAAAAGCTCCAAGATATCATTGATGCAGATTCCGACAGTGAAAATGAAATGAATAATGTGCCTCTTTTGTTCTTCGTCATCCGAAATTAGGAACATCATGAAAAGTATGTTCAGTGATTTAGAAGCACATTCTAATTGTAAAATAAATTACAAATTGAACGACACCGAAAGATTTGTTGACTATTTGATGCTAAAAAAGACAATGCAAAGAAAAAATTGAATACTTCCTAGAAACTCAATAGATGCTTTGTTTTTCAAAAAAAACTTGAAAAAATTGGGTGTAAAATTTCATTAAAGTCTTGTGAATGTTTTCGTTTCATTGATATTTTTAAGCACATGCATATGTACATGCATATTTAAATGAAATATACTCTCTAATAAACTCAATTTTGTTGACATATGGCTTTTTTCTGTTTCTTTAACATGAAAAAATATGTCAGTATCTTCAATTTTGTGTTAATCGAATTTCACTCTACATGTTTCTCAGTTTTTTAAAGTACTTATTTACTAGCCCTTCCGCTATTTAGACCAAATACCATGATAAACAACTTAATGAAATACCGTTTCACTCATGTTCAAATATAACTCTTATGTAAAGCTTTTTTAATTTTCCTCTTATTTTTTAAGGAAACAAAAACCGTTAAAATATGAGACCTAAGAAAGAAACCGTTGTGCGACGGAATTATTCGATCAAAGAAACAATGTGTAATGTGCATTTTTAATTTTTTTTAAAAAAAAAGACAAGTCTCTGTCTAAATAATGTAGTTGCTGTTAGATATTTTGTTGAAATTTATCTCTCTCTCTCTTTCTCTTTATCTCTCTCTTTCTCTTTATCTCTCTCTTTCTCTTTATCTCTCTTTCTCTTTATCTCTCTCCATTTCTCTTTCTCTCTCTTTCTCTCTTTCTTTCTTATTATCCCTTTCGCTTTCTCTCTCTTTTGTTAAAATAATAGGTTCTAAGTGTTGAAATATTATTTAAACTTAGTTGTTCATGCAAATATATGGCGGAGCCAAAATCTTCAATATCTTCAGGAATGAATTGATTAATGAACAAATATAAAGTACCAAACACCCTTTTCACATTTTTTCACTTTTTAATTTATTTCATTGTCTAGTTCTTTCCACAATAAAATTAAGTTTGACTTTTACATTTGTGGTAATCGAATAGCCATAGATCTGAACTCGTGATCAACATTGTATCTTTCAAGTCACGAGTTAGAGTTGTGGTGCCACTAAAGGCACGGCGTATAAAGAGGTTAATGCACTCTAAATCTGTAAAGGCTCCAACTTTTCACGTTGGCATCTTGTTGAAATTTGGAGTGTGAAGCACCAACTCAACCTTCGTCATCCTCGTTATTTATTACTGAGTTCGTCTCTTATATCCCTTGTGCAGTTTCAAAGTGTGCGGTAAAAAAAACAAAATTAACTAAGCATTTATTCAAACCCTTTACAGCAGTGCTTCTCAAACTTTCAATATATGTATATGTGTGACTCAACATTCAATCAAAATTTTCATCGCCCTTACATACAACAACAATGTATTGAAGTAAATAATACTATACTTTGACGTTAAAGCATACATTGTGCAGTACTGATGTGATGACCCCCCGCCCCTGGGTCACACCTTGAACGCCAAGATTAATTTGAGGCAAAGAACCACCAAGAGCCATTTTGAGAATAATAATATTATTTATTTATTATAATTTCCTCAAAAAAATCTCTGATAACATATAATACAATAATGTTACGTCGCTTAAAGGGATTTGCCTTTATATTAAATTAAATTACTAAGAATACTATTAATTAATAATCTAGCTCAAACTCAAGTATGGTTTACCGAAATAGGAGATCCGAGAAACACACGTATTCGAATTCTTAACTTTCATTAACTTGAACTAAGTCACTCAAACTGACGCTTACTTTAAGCTTACGTGAATTATATTTACCTCTGGCTTATATCAGCTTTCTGGTACGTCTAGCAGCACAACGTCTTCACGAATCTAATCTCCTTGAATCTTCTAGTAATGCGTTTAATATTACTGGTTCAATAGACTACCGTCATCTCTCTTGCTATCTCGCAACTCTCGACTTAAATACCTTATCTAATTTAAATATCCCATACCTCTTTTTGGAGTTGATTGGAAATAAACGCGAATTTATATTCCTCTAGAAAGATGCCTAAGAAGATTAGTGGAAAGGTTCCGTACAGATTCGTCACACTGATCCACTTGTAAGTATTATATCAGTTTACATGTGTATTTTATTTTTTATTATGTCAGAATGTATTTTGTTTGTTTACTTACAGTAAATTAAAAAAAAATTAATACAATATACTCAGCCCCAAGTACGGCGGGGGGGCGGGGTGAAGGGGCGCCCTACAGTTTGAGAAATGTTGCCTTAGAGTGCATGTAATATTGACATGAAATTTTACAGTACTGTTCTTAATAAAAAAGTAGAAAATTTTTAGACGGTGCAGAATGAAATAGCATGCTTTACGAATAAGCTCTGAAGGTATACTGGTCTTCTGAAGAAATGTGGTGATCATTCAGTGAAAATTGACATTCTTAAAACAGTTAATTTAAATTTAACTTTCTTTACTCAGTATTTTAGATACTGAATTGATGAAATAATACACACTTTTTTTTGTAATTTACTGACCTAATTTCTGGACATTTTTAAGAGATTCGCTTTCATCAAATTAAATTGAATGTGAAAATTATTGATTCCTTTTCATATCAGTTCTTATAATTAAGTTAATGTATTAAAACAGTGGAATGTGAACACATTTACTGAATTAAATATTGAAAACAAATGGGTAAAAAACTAAAATTTAAAAAAAATTATTAATAGTTTTTTTTTACCAATAGAAATATAATTCCTTCTTTGATAGATTTGTAACCTTTTCCTGAAATCCTTGCTATATATCTTCATACCTGGCACACAAGAACTTTAAGGGCTATCTTGGAAAATAATATGGGGAAAATTTAATCAGTTACAGAAAATAGGTATATTACTTTAAATGTTGTATTTTAACATTTGATTAGTCTTGATTTAGTATTATAGTTCTTCCCGCCCACCCTGGATAGTTAATTATTTCTTTATTAAGAAGCACACTAAAAAACATTAATAAAAAATTAGAAGAATCAAATATTACAAAGAGAGAACTTCATTTTAATTGGGAAGATATTTTTTTAATCCTGCTTTCTTTCAAAACCAACAAAGCATTTTATCTGATAACCATGAACTTATAAAACTAATGTTTTTGTAGAAAAATCTTTGACGCAATGGACTTCATCAAAAATTAGTATCATTAAATAAGTTAAAATTTGAAACAAATACCTTACTCTCTTAAAACATAAATTGAAACCGATGACTGAAAAAATGATCCTCCTGCTAGAAAATCTATCAACTAAAAAAGATACAGATCAAAATTTCATTTTATACAATAGTGTGGAGTTAAAAATACTAGCTGCTTTTTCATAACAAATAAGGCTTTAAAAAAAGGAAAATCCAATCTTTATACTCATAAACATTTATTTAATTAAATATTAAAATAACTTTGACATTTTTGTGCAGTTAAATTGAGTTTAATTTTAAGCCTTTGAAAAATTAACACCTAATTAATGGGAAAGGACATTTTATTGAATGTTTTTAAATATTTGCAAATATTGTACAACTTCCTAGGTAAATCAGTTTTAAAAATTTATATGCTTTAATAAGCCATTCTAATGAATACGCAATAATTAATGTAAACACTTTGGCATGTGGTAAATTAGTTATGATTATTCCTAAAATATTTTTTATTCAATAAAGAGAAAAGTGTTTAAATTAAAATGATTGAATAATCAATTCCTTAAAGTGTTTAAAATATTTCTCCTTGTTTTTAAGTCTTCTATTTTGCTAATGGATAACTTTTTTATAGTTTCTTCGAAAAACGCAACGTCGTGTATGCGATTTTCATATAAAGGTAATCATAATTATTTTGATTGCTAATGCATTGACATCTTGTTTTGTTATAATTCTTAGTGTAATTAATTATAAGTGTTTACCAAATCCCATAGAATGCATCTATTTATGAAATTACTTATCTTTCTGAAATTAAATACTTAGAATCATTGTTTAATTTGTAAATGAGAAATTTAAACCATCCAAACTTAGAATCAAAGTTAATACTTTAAAATAAGCTCAGGTGTGTTTCAAAAAATTTACTATAAATCAACGTGTTCGTCCTTAGACCATCAAATTCTTTTTTCTTCATTTTTCTTTCTTATTAGCATGTTTTGAAGCTAAAAGCTTTTCATGTTGCATTAGGTTTTACTTTATATTTCTATATATTTTTATGGTTTCTTTCCGCTTCATTGAACAGATTTGCTTGACATTGTATCTGCGAAAGTCAATGAGCTTATTTTTCCAACGACGTTAAGACTTTTTAATCTAGAATTCCTTAACACACTAAAACCGCGACAGTTTTGGTATATCTAAAACCGTGAATGGGGTCAAATTTATCCCAATAAATTAAAACCCGTGTTATGCTAAAAGTAGGCTGTAATTATTTTCAAATGACATTGATTCCTTTTTAACATTAAATTGTTATAATAAGTGATAAAAAAATAATAAGGTATTTAAATATGGAATATTTTGTATACAGTTAATAAAATATACAGACAACTTGAATAGAAATATTTAGTTTCTTACCAGTCGAGATTTCCTACACAGTTCATGCCCATTATATTTTGTACACTTTCCACTTATGGGTACTTTTACTTTAAGAACAAGTATCTACAGTTTTGTTTCCACACTGGAAATCTTTGCATTGAACCCTTTTTCGTATCTGCGCAGATTCTTCAGTATTATCCGGTTTTGTCTGTGTATCTGACAGGTACTTACTTTTGTGAATATACGCACTACGCAACACTTCAATGAGTTTTTGAAGATATTCTCTCATCGTAAGTTTTTTTTTATCAGTAACTGATTTGTATAAAACCCATGAATTATTCCCTGCAAGATCAAGAATATTGTAGAATACATGAGCTGGCCTCCTCCGAACGGAATATTTTCGAGCTATTTGGTCGGTAATGTCGACACCAAATTTTGTTGAGTTATAAAATATTATTTCTGAAAGCTTTTCTGGGTGATTATTGCCGATATCAACTGTGGGATGAAGGGGGCTCAATAATAAGGCTTTTTGCTGGTTTTTCCCTGATAAACTGTCAATTATATCATCATGCTCCACTAACATTGTATCATATAGCGGCGTGTTTACTTTTTTCACAAATTCAGGTACTTCTTTCCGTTTTCGTTTCATCGTTCCAGTCAAACTAGTGTTCTTCGTGTTTAACATTTGAAACAGATTTAGTGTAATAAAAATTATTCATTGTGATATTTCTTGCTTTATTTTCGAAAGGTTCTATTAAACGCAAAACGACGCATCTGGAAAGAGATAGGTTTACAGGACGTTCCTCATCTTTACACAAATATGGAAAATTATTGAGCACAAATTTACTATCAACATCAGCTGCAAGCCAGGGCTTGAAACCAAATTTATCTGGTTTACTTATCATATATTGAGTGAAACGACATTTAACATCAGATGGAAACAGTTGTTCATCAGTAGTTATATATGGTCCTGGTTTAGAGCAAATTATTGAATTTTCAATAAATTTCTTCCAAACTTCAGAAATGAAACAAAATTTATCTGTTTGAAGGCGTTCAGATCGTATAGTTTTTTTGTCGAATCGCAGAAATTTCATAAGTTCCCAGAATCTATCTCTCGCCTTAGTACCACAGAAAAATTGTGGACCCCAAACAACAGACCTCGGACTATCAAGCTTTAGATTATTTGCACCGTATATACCTCAAGCATACAAAATTGATATAAAAGCATCTAGTTCGTCTAAAGTTGTTGACCATTCATTTTTTTTGCAGTTGCAGGAGAGATTCTTCCTCTACAATATTTGATATGGTAAAGCATAGGCTCATCTATAAGTAGCCTCTCTGAGCAAATTATATAGCCATTTTCAATATTTCGCTTTGTATGACTGGTTCAGCCACTTTTTTCTTTGAAAACATTATGTTCAGCAATTCTTCCACGCGTACAATTTTCATAGGTGATGCTTTACCAACCCATTCCATCATTTCTAACAAAAGTTTCAGAGTTAATTTCATCTGGATTTGAATGTGATAACATGTTACGTTTATTTACACGTTGGTGTTTTTTTCTTTCCAGAAGTGGTTTTCTACTAGTACATTGTACAGGAAAAATAGATACGGTATCTTAGAGGACTAAAAAAGCTTTTCCCATTCCAAGAATCGTTGAATTGCAAATTAAATACTTGCGATTACAATGGGGTCAAAATGACCCGTTCCGTGGTTTTAGGAAAAAGTATTCAAAACAAAAAAAATTATAAGTTATTGACGAATCTTACATTTTACAGGTTATAATTGGTATAAAAATAGGAAAAGAGACAAGAATTTTTTTTTTCCAATTCCGTTCGTAACTTTTTTGAGAAAATCGGAAACAAAATTGCTTTTGGGTCAAAATGACCCCATCCGCGTTTCTAGCGTTAACATATTAATCGTGGTATGATATTTAGAAAGAAAATTGCATTATACTTTTAAGTAATCTCTTTGCTCTATTAAAAAATTGCCTTGTGTAAGTTCACTGGTTTCCTATAGCATCGTTGCCGCGGTAGCCCAGTGGTCACGGACGCCTGAGCGGCATGTCTTGAGTACAAACCTTAGAGTCATGTAGAGAGGTAGTTTGCCTTAAATTTGTCGAAGATCAAACCCTCCCATTTGTGTGGTGTTTAGTTTTGGGAGTTGGCAGGTCATGCGAGGCTCAAAATTTGCCCATCATCAATAGCCCTCGTGTTGCTTTACACAGTGCGACGTTAATAAATTCATACACACATTTATTTCGATAGTACCAAAATATTTGCTGAATATCATCGAATATAAATAAATGCTCATACTTTACACTCATTCCTATTATTTTAATTGTCCTTTGCGTACGCAAGTCTAGTAATGGCTTTACGTGAAAAATGTTATTATAAATAAATTAACTATCATTTTTCCTTTAAGAAAGAGACTAATCAGTCTATGCAAACTTTAAGACACATTTTGTTTTCATTTTAAAGGCTTCTAATTTGTTACAACACATACGTAAGAATTTTCTTCATATTTAAGTTTCGCCTACATATATGCAGTGACGTCTTGATACTTCTTGAGACCCTGAGCTCCTCTGCAAATGTAAATCCCACCGACGACATTTCTAAGTAGACAGTAAAATGCAAACGTTATATCAGATACTTGTTCATGTAGTAACATGTAACAAACAAATGTGCATTACTCACATTCTTGCAAATCTAGGTACGAACCGAATCTACCGGCTGCCACCTTTCGACTTGATGATGTATGGTGGTAAACCTAGAATAACACGTGATATAAAAATGGAGTCTTGCCACTGTTGCTAATTGGCATACAGTTTAAAATTCCCAATTTCTTGGAGAATATGTCTGGAATAACATTTTACGATTAAAAATTATCTTATCATAATCTTACTGAAGCAGAGTCCATTATGAGACGAGCTACCTTCATTCAGAAACTGAGATTCTGCGCTCGGGCCCTGAGAGCCTACATCTTTAAGCGTTCCTATGCATATGAGAGTCTTTTTAGAACCCTAACAATGCTAGAATCACCATTTGTTGTTAAAAATATTCTTATTTCTAAGAAAACTAAAAATTGTACAAATAAACTCATAAAACGAACTTCATTATTTTAATCCATTTTCTCCAATTATGGTAACTTTAAACGATATTTGAATAAATTTAATTTGGTTCCGTCATCTTCCTGAGATTATATTATTGTGGTAGCAAGTAAAATGTAGAAAATGTGTTTCTTCTGTATTCCAAGTTTGTCAGAGAAAGAAAGACCCGAAGACTGGCTCTCAAGAGCATTAATATAAATTGACCCCCGAATTTTTACCAGTTTACTTCCACCAGAAGTGCTTTTGAAAAGTTCTGTAAATTTATATATTTGTAATCCTCCATGACTTCAGTTTTTTTGTCTATCCTATGTAATGTATGTTTCATAATTACTTCAGCAAGCCCCGTGTGATACTTGGCGGTGTACGGTTTTCAATAAAAAGAAACAATTATTGGAAACAAAATTTCAGCACATTGCATTTTCACATTGTATCACTGCTTATTAGCTCATATCAAACTGCCCCAAAACTTACGATCGTTTAACGGTGTATTCAAAGCTAACACAACAAGATTTTACTCTTGGTGCCGAAAAAAGTTCCAAAATGTGTGCATTGAACGGTTCTTAAGGAAAATTTATGGCGATCGTTAACCAACCGGTAACCCTGACAACTTAACACACAAAAGAATCACCTAAAAAGGCCCGATTTCGCAAAGCCTCTTTATCACCGTAATCATTATTTCGGAAAGGGTTTAACATTCCCCAAGATTACACCTTTATGTTAATTCAAGGCAACATAAAAGGGTAATCTTGGAGACAGTTTTATTTTCGGTAAAATCCGTATTTTCTAGAAAAACTAATGTTATTTTACCCCATAAAATGGACGCATACAAAGAATTTAATTTGAATGAAGATAATTTACAGAAATTAAGATGAATTTCAAAAAGAGCTTATGTTACATTAATCGTTTTTAATAATGAAAATTAAAAAAGAAAATTAAGAAACTTTGAGAATGAGTGGAAAGTTTTTAATTTTACGTTTATGTGCAATTACGTGAAATGCGTACAATTTACACACAGAATAGGAACATTTGTTTATTGGTAAAAAAGTATAAAGTGTGGATGCATTTACTTTATCTTAACTTAAAATGTTTGGTTATAATCATAAAAGTTTAATTTTAGCCAGATTTGCTATTCAAGTATCGTATTTTAAATCCCTACTTTAAATTAGTGAGAAAATTTATCATTTATATTCCTAGTTTATTTTTATTTAGAAAATACACTTTTAAGATTGAATGAGAAAAAAAGTAAATTTCGAAATTGGATGAATCGAACAATATTTCACACGCATATATACATCATTTTACGTATTAAACAGGTATTTTCTAAGAACTTTCTTTTAAAAACAATCAAAATAACTGTGGAAACCAATTAAAATTAATATTTTAAGCATAAACCGAGTTCAATAGAAGCTTCTTTATTTAATTTATATTAAGTGCAATACAAACAACTGTACTCGCAGATTTTGAAATTCATCAACTTAGATTACAAAAAAAAAGTAACTTTACATTTAAAAAGTAAAAACTTAAAAAAGTCTCAAAATAAATTCAATCATATAAAAAATTTCACTCTACAAAAGCAGCTACTATCCATTAAATCTTCTCAATCATATGATAAAATTATTGAAAAACCTTTATTTTTTAAATTTATATTAAAATCGTTAAACACTTTTACTTTAAATTTACAAATTATAGAACGGTTTCACCTTTAAGTCAACAAATCCTTTTATTCAGAAGAGAAAATTAAGTTACATAAATAATCTCATTTGTAAATACAAGGGTAACTCTGAAATTTTTTGAGATACACATAGACGAGGAATTACAAAAAAAAAAAAAAAAAAAAGATTAACGGTTTAATTTGAAAATGCAAATTATTTTAACGCAGCACACGATTTTTTTACTAACTTATTTTAAGTTTTTTAGCGTAGAATAAATTTTAAAAAAGGAAATGGAATTGATGTGACAACTATCGTGCTATTATTTTCTGTGATTTTAAAGCGGAATGAAATCAAGACGATTGCATTCAATGGCTGCAATTAGCATTTAGGAATGAGTATCTCTGCCATACTACTGAATTCAAATGGTTTTAAAAATATGCAGAGGTCATAATTCTTTTCAGGATGAAAAACACATAGGATTACCGTGGTCAGCAGTAATTCTGGATAATGTGTCCCGGATACAAAAAAATGTTAACGGACGATAATCACTGTACCTGTCAAATGATACAGAAGGAACTTGAGGTATCCGACTACGTTTGGAACCAAGATTTTAAAAAAGTACATAAATGGATAATTTTCATGATATTTAGTGTCACTTAGATTAAAATACATGTATAAAATTGTTTTAAGGGCATTTTGACAAAAAAAATACTTAAATAAAATATTTCGACAAAAAAGAACTTAGAATAAACTTTTTTCCAAAATGTTCTCCTTTTGTGAAAAATACTAATAATAAATAATATTTTGCCTGTATATAGCTCAAACATCCGTACAGAGGCTCAACTATGATTTTTGAATAACTCACATTACTTTCAGCGTTACAATCAATTTAAATAATTATCGGCGTTTTTTTCTTAACATTTCTCCCCTCTGTTGTCGTAAAACATGGATAAACCCACTTCTAAGTTATATATTTCAAAAATTCTAATTCAGCCTCTGTACAGTGGTTTGAGCTATATACAGGCAAAATATTATTATAATGGAAGCATTTTTCACAAAAGGAGAATATTTTGAAAAGGGGTCATTCTATTTTCATTTTTTGTTAAAATATTGTACTTAAATAATTTTTTACTGTAATACTATTCTTATATAAAACAGTTTTATATACATTTTCTAAGGTAAGTGGCACTAACTATTACAAATATTATTCCTTTATACGCTTTTGCAAAATCACGGTTCCGAACGTAATCGGATACCTAAGCATTGGATCCGCAGCCATACATAAAATTATTCATGAAGAATTACTTATGAAAAAGTAGTTTGCCGTTGGGTTCTTCATTATCTTAAGCAGAAAAAAAAGGAGCATGTCAGAATCAGTAAAGAAACCCTTAAATTGCTAAATGATGGTGGTCACCGCATCAATTCTAAAATTTTATACCATTTTTTGACATTCCAATATGTTAAGGAAGCAAAGTGGAGTCTTTGAAGATGATCCAACCCCGACAATAGTCAAAAGACAACGAACAATGAAAAAGATAATGAATGCCGTTTTCTTCAGAAGTACGGGATTGGTCAAAGCTATCAAGTCGGAAGGACATAAGACAGTAACAGTAAACCGGTGTACCACTAAATGTTTTCCAGAAATTCACCAAAAAGTGATTGTTAGGGGACTAATGCTTCACCATGACAATGAATATTTTTATACAGCCAAATTAAAAGTTGAGTTTCTTAAACAAAAATAAGTTAAAGTGTGGTAGAATATCCACCTTTTTCTCCAGATCTATCTATGTGTGACTTTTGGTTATTTTTTAATCTAAAAAAGAACTTCTGAGGAACTTTATTTACTTATCACGTTTTATTCAGAAGAAGGGATTGATGAGTCTATATATATGTATTTTTCATCAACTCCAAGAAATGAATGGTTAGTGGCATTTAATTTGTGACAAATTTGTCTACAAAAGTGCATTGATGCCGGGGAGACTACTTTAAACACTCCTAAAATTTTGTAAGTGTAACTTTAAAAACTTAAGTGTGTTTCTCAAAAATTTCGGAGTGACCCACGTATACTAAACAATATTTTACACAGTACCTACTATATATATAAAACTATTTTAATTCATAGTACTGTATATATATTTAAATTACATCTACATTTAAAACTTTTGGAAGAGAGAAATGAAATAATTGATTACTCATTTTAAGGGAATAAGAACAATTTTGATAAAGCCCAGAAGTATTGCTTAATTTTTTTTTCTTTTTAGCATTAAACTTCTAACTTCATATATATTTTGTCTCAATTCTGACAAAGGTATGCATAGATAATTTCACTCCTCTTTTAAAATAACGGGAAGAAATAAATTAAACTTAAAGTGCCTGGAGAATAAAAATACGTTTTTGTTGGATTTCACCCGCTTCGTGAAAGTACAGAACAGAAGTGAGAAAACTGAGTTACTCTGCACAAAAGCTAACAAAATGGTGAATGGCGATTTTTCCCCTCTATCAATTTGTAACTTTTTTCTTTCTATTGTCCCTTGTTAACAAAAAAAAGCCTTGCTTGATCCCCCTTTCTCTGTTTTGGTTTCTTCCAAAAATTCCGTTTATTTTTCCTTTTTTATTCTTTCCTTATTATTTTCGTGTTAAATTTTTTCATTTGCTTTGTTATATAATGTAACTTAAATCAATTTTATTACATATAATTGCTTTTTAGAGTTCAAATATTTATTCTTATTTTTTAAGAAAGATTCTGTACAATTTACATGTAACTGATTATAATTAATTAATAATAACCAATGATTCGTATTTTTAATATTAAATTCGATTTTTTCCAGGACTATATATCATCTGCATTTACTATTCCATTAGTAATTCTGCCATCTATCTACTATACTGCACTTGGAAAATATTCAAATTTATTAAATATGTAAGGTATTTTTAACTTCTTATGAGGCTTTTATAAAATAAAATCCAAAGATTTTTTTTTTTTTTTTTGCTACTAAAGTTTGCAAAAGGTTTTAAAATTTCATTACCCATGTATATTATATGACCATCCACAAAAATAATTATTACTCGCTAACTCAGTTTCATTCAAAAATAAGATTCGAATATTTTATAGTGAGATTATCATAATTATAACCAACTAATGTCGTATACTGGTTAGCGACGCTGACTACTGTGCCGTCAACATGTGTTCTAATCCCGGAGAAGGCATGAATATCTGTAAGTATATAGTGATTTTGTGGCATGAGGGTACTCTCTAAATTCCCATTGAGTCGCAAGTCCTCACGCGAGGTTGGTAGACGAGAGGTGTGAAGCCCCTGACCCTACACCCAGGATTTTATCCCTCAAAATTACGGTGGAACCGAGCCAAAAACTTACGGTCACCTGCATTGTTCTCAAGGCAACGACTAACGACCCTTTGCCATGATCAATTTCTTGGACCTCGACCTGGCACACGCCAATCAGGTGGCATTACTAACAACGAGCAACAACAATAATCTACTAATTAGGGTTTTTTCAATAATTTATCTCCAAAAATTAATAATATTAAGAGGTTTTCCATTACTTTTTAATATTCCCCTCCTATTGTGTAATAACAAAATCACGTTTAAATAATCAGAATTTAATTTATAATTTTAAATACGTTTTTCTCTGAAGAACAGAGAATGATTAATGTTTCGAACTCGTTTACATTACAAAGGAAAATATTATCGAAAAATATAACTCTGTACAACATTACAATTAAGAATTTATTTTAGAAATTAAGTAAATCAATTTCAAAATTCTTTGTTGTAACTATACTCAAGAGAGATAATTGTTGCTCCCTAGAATCCCTTGTCACAATCAAAGATTTTAATTTTTTTATTTAGTAAGTTGATGAAAATATGTATCGAATTTCGGGATTATGGTCTTTTAATTTTATAGTAAAAAGATGATAGAAATATATTAATCTGAAATGCAGTCAGATGCATTGTTTTAATTTAACGTTATAAATGAGGGAACAATAAAAATGTTTGAGCTATTCTTGGTATTACAAAATGCGTGGATCCCCACAATATGCACAAGGGGGAAACGCCACTATACTTTTTTAAATAAATTTGACAATTTAGAAACACGTTGGTTTAACAGTTTTGATGTTCCATTTTGTAAGGCATGTTTTTGAGAATAATTAAGTTATTTATTTAGAGGAATGCGTTGAAATGTCATCTTCAGTCCTGCCATTGAAAGAAATCTTGTGATTTTCAGATAAAAAAATATCTTCCAGATGACATACTGTGTACGTGACAGGAAAGAAAAGAATTCCGTGCATTCCTTTTGGTGTTGCTGACATTCCTGTTCATAATTTAAATGCAAGCCCGATTTTTAAATAAAAATGTCACTTTGTTAAATAAAGTTATAATAGAATTCTGATTTATATGTGTAGAAAATAATGTAATATTTTTTATTATTATCGTGAGACTGAGACATTATAATGAAATTTTAAATTTAATATCTAGATTTAGTCGTTATACAAACACCTAAAACTTATATATTTAATACGTATAATGACCTGAAGAATTTTACTTATGATTATTATAAAACCGAATAAATTACCGTATTCGCTTGAATTTTAGCCGTCATAGATTCAAAGCCATACTCCGCATTCTCGACATGTTTTTGAGAAAAAAATATAAAAAAATTGTAATAGTTTGATTAATATTCGATACTTAAGGTATCCAAATACGTTCGGAACCGCGATTTTTAAAATAGCGCATAAATGGATAATTTTCGTGATATTTAGAGTCACTTAGATTAGAAACACACATATAAAATTGTTTTAAGAATGTTATTATAATAAAAAATTATTTATAAGTAATATCTTGGCAAAAAATTAGCATAGAATGACGTATTTTCAAAAAGTTCTCCTTTTATGAAAAATTCTTCTATAATAATAATATTTTGCTTGTATAAAGTAAAGACTTTTCCAGAGCACCTGAACTAGGCTTTTTGAAAAATTCACATTATTTTCAGTGTTAATGACATTTGAAGAAAAATTATCCGTGTTTTTTTCTTAAAATTTCTCCCGTCTGTAGTATCAAAATATGGATAAATCCACTTCTAATTTGTATGCTTCAAAAATCCTAGTTCAGGCCCTCTGGAGAAGTCTTTACTTTATATAAGCAAAATAAAACTATTATAGAAGCATTTTTCATAAAAGGAAAACTTTTTGAAAAGAGCTTTTTGCCAAAATATTGCATTTAAATAATCTTACATTGTAATAATATTCTTAAAACAATTTTATACATGTATTCCAATCTAAGTGACTCTAAATATTATAAATATTATCCATTTATGCACTTTTGCAAAATCACGGTTCCGAATGTAGTCGGATACCTTAAGAATTTTTTTAAAAAAATTTAGTGAGAAATAATAAAGAATATGTATATTTCCCGAGTATTAAAAATTTTCAAACTCATACATGAACCTATAAATGTTTTGACCATCAGTAATATGTTCCCAAAATGATTCGTCTCTCCCATTGTCACATCTGACTTCGGTATTAATGCCGGAGTTGCCATTTTCCCGCACAATGCCGTATTCCGTGTCATCTAATGCATTTATTAAATAACATTTTTTGAAATAACGTATTATAGAAGAATTTAAAAAGAATTATTAAAGACTTTTCAACACTTAAAAGCAAAACTTAAATCATTTTGCTTACATCATCGACGTATATTTGTTTCATCCGTGTCAAACTTTCAGTGGTTTCTTTTCTCCTAGTAAAACTGTCTCCCTTTTCATACTTGCGTCATAGTAATATCGTCTTGATGTATATCCAATAGATATCCAATATCTTTGATGTTTAGATGATTAAAAGAAAGCGTATACAAAAATATCTCCTAAATATAAGCAGCTAACAATGTTTGGGATAGACTGAATACTGGAGATAAACAGCGAAATGGTATAAGTCATTGATGCAAGTGACTAGAATAGAGGAATACATTTCTCTTTTTGAAAAGGTTGAAAACACAATTTCCCTCATACAGCAAATGTTTTCCCTTCAATTCTAAGCCGTAACTGATTTTCAGTGGCAATAGTACTGGAAAAATAGTGTGGCTTAGATTCAATTAAACACGGTAGTTTTGAATCTTTAAGCTTTTCCTAAAATTTACTCCCTAAATCCCATCATATATATCACTTACTAAGCCCTTGCCATCCTATATAGTTTTTTAATTATTACTCATTAATAAAAAGGATTAGGATACTAATTTCTTTTAGATCAATTATGAACTAAATAAAGTTCAGTAATTAAATAAAACTGAAAAAATTTAGTTCTTTGTGAAATTTCCTTCTATGATAATATTCTGTTTCAACATTGCGTTTTTTGCATTGCTAATTTTTAATAAAGTCTCTGTCTTGCGTGTTAACACTAATTGTTAACTTTCATTGCGGTACATCCAAAAGAATTTTATGCATTAGAAATATATTATACTTAAAACTAGTTAGAACATTGATTAGAATCCGAATTAATATGCTTTGCTGAAAGACTAATAAATTAATATTTCAATTAATTTAAAGCATATTGTGTTAATTAAATTCCGAACAGCAGAATAGATAACAAAGAAGCATACTTCAATAGATAAGTTTATTGCAAATTAGGAAATCCTTTCGCCTACGGATTTAATTATTTATCAGTTAATAGTATTTTCAACATTAAATGTATTTCGATCAGTTTGTTTATTTTATATCACATTGCAAAACACCAGTAATATTTTTAACCAGGGGCACACATAAGAAGGGGGGAGTGAATCCCTGAGTCCGGAATCCCTCTATAGACCTTGATCTTTTGTCGATTGATTATAATCTTATGTATATAGTACGTGAAATTTAATGAAGTTCAGGTTATTAATAATTAATTTTATTAATTAATGTTAATTATGTATTCGATAATTAATTTTTTACTGTTTTTTTGTTCCCGAAAATCGTTAAAATCAAAAGAATATGTTGGGTGGCCTATTGGAGCATGATACCAGAATGGTGGACTTACAACCCTGGATCCCCTTCCCCTTGGAAAATTCCTGAGTGTGCCACAGTCTCTAACTATAATAAAAGCTTGCTTCATTTAGTAGGACGGGTACAAAGGAGCTGCAATCCATGAGAACATCTTCAAATTTCTATAAGCTGGAAATGTTTACTTTACATTGGGGAAATTTCATTGCGATTAACCTATCACCACACACACACACAAAAAAACGTGAAGGTAGACCAGAAATATTAGTTATTATATATTCTATTCATTCATTTTGCTTTTTCTTTGATTCTCTAGCTTTTGAAAAGGGATGCTACTGCGTTAAGTTGTTTTTATACCTAACTAAAATTTTCGGATTTTAAATTAATATTTTAGTTACAATTACGAAAGAAGGTGAATATGTTTACAATCAGAAGTGTAAATTAAATGGCAAAATCCGTTAAAATTCTTTCATTTTAGAAGATGTAAGAAAGGATATTAAAAATAATAACTTTCGTAACGTCAAATAAAAAAAATTAGAATCGGTTGGTAGTTCTCAAATGAAAAATATAATACGATAAAATTACCATTGGGATTATGGGACTCCAAATTTTATATCCCCCATCCCAATTTATACAGATTTACTCTACTCTGATTAGTTCTATCTGCTTATGTAAAAAAAAGTTATTCCTAAAATTTAAAAATCGAAGTGTCGCAATATCAAAATCTAAAATATGTATTAGTATGTCAAGTGTACTGTGTATCAATATGTGAAAAGGTTACTACACGAAAGAAGTGATGAAAATCGATAAAAACAGACAATCAGCATAGAGCAATATATTTATTTCTCAAAATATGACAATGCAGTGACAACATCAAGAAATCAGTTGGTTTTATGTCAACTGCAGGCGTTGATACAAATAGCAGAGTTCGTAGAACAAAATCAACGAACTTGCGAATCGTATCCCAAGGAATAACATGTATTTGCTCTCAATCGCTAGCGATATTTTAGCCACTTATCACGGCAAATGTTCGGACCATGACTTTTTTGGACGTACTTGACAGTTGTTTCATCAGGATCATTGTAGGTCCGGGGAAGCGTCTGAGCACTTTGCAGGACTTGCATGGTAATGCATGGGAACTGGCATTATGTTGTTGGTAAAACAGTCTTAAGAACACTAAGGACAGAACTATCGTCTGCCACTGGTCAGTGTGCATATCTTTGAGCCACCATTGTATCACCAGTATAAGGCAGTAGTAACTGACTGTAGCACAGACAATACTCGTAGTTGTAAATCAGAAATTGTCTTGCTCTACACTGATGTTTTGTTAGCAATTATCTCCAACCTTGAGAGAGAACTTTTGTTTCTTGAAAAGCATTTTAATGTTTATTTTGAAGAGTTCAGTGGTTTCATCTATGGATAATTTTTTTTCAAAAATTTCTTTTTGAAGGACTTGAACTTTCGCTTAAAAAATGGAAGAGATTTTTGTTTCCGTTTTTCTTCCATATATTTGTAAAATCGAACGGCGAAGATGTGATTGAGATCGATTGGCGTAGTGTGAGGTGGAACTATGAAACTGGGCACGAGAAAAGATATGTTAGAGAAGTTTTCATCGAAGGTAATGTTTGGTTTTGGTTCAGGGGTTTTCGAATATTTCCTGGCTGTTGTGTTGACCAGAAATTTGTTTTGCAACGGTTGTTGAGCTTGCTCGTTGTGAAATTGAGCCTTGAATGACAGGGGTAGGAGTAATGATCTTCTCCGTGTTTCGAACTGTATTGTAAATTGGTTTAAAAGTTTCGTCTTTTTCGTTAACAGTGGTGAGTGTAGGATGACATTTTAAGTTTTTTCCTTATCAATAAGTATTTTTACGGTGATGTCTGATAAAAGATTGGCTTGGAATTTGTAAATTAAAAGCATTTGCTGTACTATCAGATCTAGTTTCAGTTTCTATTTTTGTGGGGGTTATTTTAAAATGCTTTTTTAAAGTTATCCCAAACAAGTACAAAATATTGATAAGTGGCCAAAGGAATTACGAAGAAACTGTGGTTAGATCTTATAAATCGGCTCAAGCACCATAGGAGAAGGCATGAAACCAGCCCCGCAATAATAGTTGATGCAAAAGTAGTCATTTGACTTATACATATCAAATAACAATATAACGCAGAAGTATATTTCTAAAAACCCTGTATATATACTCGTCGAAAGCACCAGTCATAATGATCGCGAAAAATAAAGAATGTTTTCATTTTAAATTATAATATTGTTACAATACTCTATAGTTGATTGCAACAAAATGAAGTATTTATATTTTCAAAAAATATCTTTAAATGATAAAGTAATATCTTGAAAAAAAGAGACATATTTTTTTTAAAAAAAGTATTATACATGAAAAAATGATATATGAAATAATGATACTACGCAACAATACATTTCAATGCCAAAAAACTTCCCATTTACGTAAAAAATAATAAAACCTCAAAAGAAGGATTTTCACCAGTTAGTTTCAGTTCCAAATATTTTACAATTTTATGATCCAAATAATGTGGACAATTTTTAATTTCTTCTTACAAATTAAGTATCCTAAATCTATTTGAAAAACTTTTCTCTAATTTTATTTCTTAAGTTTCGGAACATTTAAAAATAAAGTAACGAATTGATAGGAAGTAAGAATCGGGAATTACAGCATTTTTAACATAGTTGCAAAAATTTCAGGAATTTGCTTCAAACTATGCATATTTAAGAAAAAAGAACCGCTAATGACAATTATAAATCATTCTAATTGCACACGTACTTTGACGCGCCGTGAAATCAATAGCGATTAATTCTTCAAAGAGGGGTTTTAATCTAATAAAAGAGAAAAAAATATATATTTTGTCTTAAAAACGAAGAAGCGAAGAATTATTTAAGAGTACCTGGATGATTTTTAAGATTAAAGTTTTTTTCTCTTAATTTTATGATATTAAATACTAATAATTTCAGAAATATTGTTAATATTATTTTTCAGTTAAAAATAATGTAGTCATTAATTTTAAGAGCAAAGTTGGATTGGTTTTATTGATTATCGTACATTGAAATACAGTTTAGAAAAACTCATGTTATGTATTGGAAGTTTTTTTTCGAATAATTCACCATGATGTAAGGTTCAATAATATTAAGAGTACATATATATATATATATCTGTGTGGCAAGTGCTATATTTCCCAAATGAAGGCCTTGTGACGGGGCCTTATCGCGCCTTCTACTAAAACCCTCTTGGGAAATCTTTGGAGCCAGAATGACATTTCTTTCCAACCAACTCAAGAGAACGCGATTATGCAGATTAAGAATGTGTCTATATTTGAGCTTTAGTATTCGTGTGGAGTTCTAAGTGAAGTTCCTAGAAGGAGAATTTTATGAGTGCTAAGGAGAAGTTCTAATATGAGAGACTAGAAAGTCTTAGGAAATATTATAAGAATCATATAGAATTGGGTTCGAAGCCAGAAGATTACCCTTTTGCCGGATGAAGTTGGATTACAGTATTATATTGATGATATATAAAAACTGGTAGCTGTTCGTCATGGAATATCGGTAAGATAGATAATATTAAACTTTTTAATACTAGAGCGATTTCTAGTAAGTTAATGAATCGTCTATAAATATAGATTCGGTGGTTAATTTATCATAAAGTTAGAGAGTAAGGTTTAATGCGCTATTTGTTAAGAGAAGTGTGGTTTATATCATATCACTGATCATTAGCTTCCCAGACTTGTGCTGCATTGCTTAGTATTATTTGAAATAATAATAAACTAGTTTTATTATGAAAGCTTTGAGTGGTCAATCTTTTGTCCCCACAAACTCAAGTCGCGTGGATGAAGAGATGATACCCACATCCCGTGGGGTATCACAACCTTCTACGAAGAGGATCCTTTCGACATTTTTAATGGCCACAGTAGTCTAGTGGTCAAGGTCATGGACTCGTGACTGGCTTGTCTTTAGTTCGAGCCTGGTGCCGTGAAAATCCACCTTGCAGAATGGACGGATGCACGTTAAATATGTTGAGGCTGAAACATCCTCCCGTTGGTGTGTTTGGAAGATTGGAGAGAAGGGGTGTCATGCTCTTCAGTTGACCATGATTCAAAATTACGGTCCTTCACCAATAGCTTTTGTGCAGCTTTACAGTGGAACGTAATCTCTCTCTATCTCTCTCTACTACGAAATTTTAACTCTTTGTACTCGATTTATTTTCAAGTTTTGGGTTGAAAACTTATCGTTATTTTAGGGAAATGAATTTAAAAAGTATACATTTGCAGAATTCAACATTTTGAATTTATTTAATGTATTACAAAATTTAATTTTATTTTTAATGTATACTTAAAACAATTACTAATGGGCAGATAAAAGTGTGTTTCGCAAGTTTCACAATATTCTGTCGTCTTCCTTCCTCATTTAGATTTTTTGCTTGTACAAACCATACGATCATCCTATTTTTCGGTGACGTACTAAAATGAGTAGTTTTTCATCAATTTGATGTTGATGGACTTTCACCTTTGTTTGCTGCTTTTCTGAAATCTTCCACTAATCGAAGAACTAACTTATCTATAAAACTGCGATGAGTTAGTAAAACACTTTACCACACCACACCCATATCATTAAACTCAAATTCACTGTAAATATTCTTCATAATCTATTTTGGATCGGAAAATTTATGCATATATTCTAAATGAAACAAAGAAAATTCATTATGCTGCTTTTAATCCAGCGTTTCTCAAAATGTGGAGCACGACCCACTTGGGAGGCGTGATAACTCTACGAGGGGGCGAGCATATTAAAAAGTGGAAAACAAAAGATTATTTAAAAAATTAATTTACTGAAAGCAAATACTTCCTGATATAATAAAATATAAAATACACATTTACACTGATATAATACACTTATAAAAGTACTTGTACTGTACAATGTATTTTATTATTAATTTAAAAAATACTAAGTAAAGAACAAGTTTGATAATTATCAGTGACCCCCCCATTGGCTTGTATTAACACTTATCTTGATAATTTGTACGGTTTATAATTAATTCCTTAACTGCCTGTTAAAAATTACGCAATTCGCTCTTCAATGCCATCGTTTACTACATAGACGAACGTATTTTGATGTTTTTTTGCGGGGGAGGGGGAGGAGAAAAGAAATAAATAAGTAAAAATTCTCTGAAATAAGTAAATCCTTCGCAAACACTGTCAATGTCCTTTTATTGCATTCTAAAGCCCTCGGAATAATTTTATGGGTAGCACTGCACCGAAGAGATCTCGGAAAGACGTATATATACGTCCAAAAAAGTAATACTTTGGATGAGCGAGACGTTTATATACGTCGGTGGCACATAAGAGGTTAAAGTCGTATTGTAGCTCTAATGTCAAAGTATAGTATTGAATTCAATACATTGTTATTGTATGGAGGGGGTGAGATGAAAATGATGATTGAATAGTGGGTCACGTATATTGAAAGTTTGAGAAGCACTGTTTTAACCACAAAGTGAGATGATAAATTAACAAAGCTTGGCAAACTATAGCTAAGGAAGCTATCAAATCTCACATAGAGTTTTACAATTATTTAGCGTTACCATAACGTTTAACGTTAACGTAACGCTTGTTTCAGAGTAATTTAGTTTTGCCCATTCGCGCAGTGAGTCTAATGCATGTTTACGTTATCGGGCTAAGACTCTCACGTCTTCTTCATGCAACTGTGTCCCAAAAATTTGGGAGGGGGTCCATTCCCAGTTGCCTAATCCTCAAGTTGCTTCATAATTCACCGTTAATACATAATTTTTGACACTGAAACATCATTACATGCAAATTTATTTTGAATTTCTTTATTTTTTGAAGAATTTAAAAGTTAGTTTTCTTTGTCCACAAAATGATTACCAAATTTATATTCTGCATCTTTTGTATTTAATGTATATTGTTGATTTTATGTATCCAGCAAATGAAGTTGAAAGATTACTTTTTTGTGTGAAATTTTTCACGCGTGCTTTTACTAGTACAGTACAGTACAGTCTTGCTAATCCAAACAGGATTTCGATAACATTCAAAAGCTTGCGATCTCGATAATGTATGACTGTCATACACATGCTTCAATATTTTCCAAGTCCCCTTAGCACTCTTTCCCAAGAGAATGCAAAATATTTTATTGATTATCGTCTCAACAAATGACATTTCTTTCAATATCCGGTTACTAAACATTTCCGCCTACAAAATACGACGCTGTAGCCAGCCCCCAATCACATTATTTGGGTCAAACGACATTTAGAAAAATAGAAGAACGCAGTAACACAAACGTTACCGCAATCACTCTAATGTAAAAAAAAAATTATGTTATAGACTCAGTCCGTAAAATTTTGAACCCTAACTCGTTTACACATTACAAGATGCTCTCTTCATTTGTTATAAACAATCTCCCGACAATCCACGTTCAGTTACTTTCCTTCAACATCTTAACAGCACCCACTTGAAATATAAAGGCGAATGACAGTGACATCAATAATTTGATATATTACACGAAGACAGAAAAAAAGAACCGGATTCTTTGAGAGCGGTTAAAATAGACAAGTATGCAGTAAGCTTCCAACAAATTGGAAAAACATTTCCTTATCATAGATACCAATTTCGAAAGAAGCTTGAAGTTCGAAAAAGAGCTACGATCATGCATATCTGATTATCTTGATGTTTACAAGCAACTCAATAACCAAAATTCGTCTCAAAAAATTACCACATACACTTTATGGTGCAGAAAAGTAAATCAATTGAAATTGTATCAAGTGACGAAAGGGATTTTGAACTAATTCATCACAGACAGAAAGATACGTGCTTTAGATTACGACGAGTAGCATTAAATTACGTATGTGGAATTTGAAATCTTCCCCCAATTATACAATAAGAAACTTAAATGTTTTTAGAATGTTTCCATGTGTATTTAAATTATTTATTTTGTTTGGAAATACTTTCTCATAAATTTCGTAAGCAATTGACGTATTTTTTAAGTGCGACTGTTTTTATGCGCTCCCTCTCCGCAGCATAAAAAAAATTCTGTTGTATGTCGACGAAGTTTGTTATACGTAAGTATTTATGAAATATATTTTAGAATATTTTTCATTGCAATTTCTTTTTATGTGGTTTTTTTTATCTACCGCACAATATCAGGTTTCTGTTTGTCTAAATAAAGACAGGAGACAGTTCTCTATGAGTGACTTGAATGGCGCCTTTAAATACAGCAATCAGTCTCAATAATAAACAAAGCGGTTAAACAATTAAAATTTTTGAGTTTGGATCTTAATATTATAAAGATTCATCGTTAGTTTACCTTGTTCAATCAAATATAATTTATTTCTCAAAAAAATAAACACATTCTGGGAATGTTAAAAACTTGGACTTTTTTCTTTTTCTATTTAGAAGTGGATGTCCTTTATATATGCCTTTATCTCTTATGCTTTGTAAAATTTTTAAAAATTCTTGAAATTTAAACTCAATTTTTTCTTAAAAGCTTTTCTTTCTAAAATATATTAACTTAATATGTTCAGCATTTACATTTAAAGCAAATACCTCATGTTTGGGAGCAAAGTTTTGCATTTAAAATTCCATTCACAGAATATATTCGTTTCGTCTCTCCGCGCAAAACTCTGCCAGAATTTAAAAAGTCTGCTTAACAAATTTATACCCTCGGACTTATTTACCCTAGACAGAATCTGATAATAATCTTCTCAAAAATGCTTTTCTAAAACTCATGTTGGTAGGCGCTTGCTGCAAATTTATGACAGTCATTAGCCATTTGGTTACCATGACAACCGAACATGCGAAAGACTTTCTTTTTGGAGACGCTAACTTGCGAAGATTTCACAAAGCCTTTTTATCACCTTAGCCATTAGTCGAGAAAGGGTATAATATTCTCTGAGATTACATCCTTATGTTAATATAAATATATTTTAATCAAATGCTTTTTACAAAAACTTAAATTGGTCTTCCCCATTCCATGAAAGATTTATTTTGAATAAGTTAAAAAATTCTGGCATACATTTAATTTGAGGAATTGCTTATATATTTCATTGAATGTAGTTTCTTTAAAATATAATAAAAATTTAATAAATTCTGAAATAAGAATTGAATTTAAATGCGAAATTTCGTAAACAAGATTTCCAATGAAATATCCCTGTAAATTGTTGCGATTTATTGTTGAAATATTTAAATTGTGTAGAGTGGTGATTTTATTAATTTTAACGTCAAGAAAATGAATTATTTTTTTAAAAAGTTAAATGTATTTTAAATTATTTATTTAATTTCTCACTAAATCCTAGAAAGGGATTTCTGTAGTTCGTAGTTTTGATGCAATACTACGTAGAAAAGAAAAATAATGTGATAAATACACGAATAGTTTTTAAATAAGCTGTTAAAATTTTTCAGTACTAGTAATAGTCCTAAAAAGTTTTTAAATCAATGAAAAAGGGAGAATCTATAATGTAACAAATTTTAGCCTCCAATGAAATTAGTATATCTAGATAAATTTATAGAATTGTATAATACAAATATGTGTCTCTGTGTAAATTACTTTATATTACTAAAACTATTAACAGTTAAATGCTAAATGTATTTACTGCAGTAAATCTAACTTTATGAACCCATATTAAAATACATTATTATTAAGAATATGGTTATTACTTCTCCTTAAAGAAAAAATGATATACATCGTTATCTAAAAATGTTCACGCAAATACATATTAGAAAAAGTATTCGTTGAATAAACAATGAATATATTTTTTTAATTTCTATGAATAAAATATCTTAATAATTCCCTTCGAGGAAGGAAAATTTTATTTCTTAAAATATATTTTGTTACACTATTTTCAGTTAAAATAATTTAAGAGCGTTTTTTTTTAATTTATTTTGTTTACAGAATTTTTAAGAGAAATATTTTCTGATAGTAATTAGCATAACTGAAATATACCTAGTTACATGCATCAATTTTTAATTATTGCAAATGTGATTGATTTTAAATGTGAAAAGGGACAACATACTTTCTATATAAGATCTTAATTTGTGTAGAAAATGAAAAATTTCGTATAAGAAATATTATTTTAAGGTATTGTTTTAAATATTAATTAAAAGGGCGTAATTCTTATTCTAAGATAAATGAATAACGAAAGTTTGATGTATGATGAAAAATTCCTCCTTGTCTGGGTATGTTTACTCTGCATATTTTAAGAAAATCTAAATTAACCAAATTCTCTATTTTAAAAACTGCATGCTACCTTTACGAACAGGTCCGTAACAATTTGAATGAGACATTTTAGTATTAGTAGTACATTTAGTAGTACATTTGAGTATCATAATAAAAAATAAATTGACCCATCATTAAAATACAATTGATTATTCTAAATTACCAAGGGATTATTATAGAACCAATGTATTAATTACATTTATCTATATATTCAGTTTCAGTCAAAATATTTTATTAAGGCACTGCTACTCAAACTTTCAACATACGTGACCCACTAATCAATCATCTTTTTCATCGCACCCCCTTCATACAATAACAATGTATTGAATTCAAAAATACAATACTTTGACACTAAAGCTACAATTGGACTTTAACTCATGTGCCACCGACGTATAAAAACGTCTCACTCAGCCAAAGCATTAATTTTCTGGACGTATATATACGTCTTTCTGAAGTACGATCTTTTCTGTGTAGTGCTATCCTTAAAATTATTCCGACGGCTATGAAATGCTATAAAAGAACCTTCATAATCTTTGTGAAGTATTTATTTCATAGGATTTGCTTTTTGATTTATTTTCTCACCTTCGAGAAATAATCAAAATATTCTCGTTTACGTGGTAAACGGTGGGGAGCGAATCGCGTAACTTTTCATCCACAGTTAAGCAATTATTTATAAACCGTGCAATTTATCAAGATAAGTGTTAATGCAAGCCCATGGGGTGACATAATTATCAAACTTGCTCTTAACTTAGTATTGTTAAATTAATACTAAAGTATATATTGTACAGTACTGATACATTTATAAGTGTATTATATATTTAATTATATCAGAAAGTATGTTTGTTTACTTTCAGTAAATTAATAATTTTTGAAATAACCTTTTGTTTTGGCTTTTCAATATGCTCACGCCCCCTTGTAGAGTTATCGCACCCCCCAAGGGGGCCGTGCCCCACACTTTAAGAAACGCTGTATTAAGGTTCATTTAATTATTGTTCAGTAAAACTTTACAACCCTTTTTAGATCCCCATTAATGCGTATAATTTAGGGATTGCAATATCAGACCAAAAGTTCAATACCGGTATTCGTTATTTATTAAGTTTTAATACCGGGATATCCGTTTTATTAACGGCACAAGAATTTTTAGAAAAAGAAAGTACAGGTGTTTCTTTGTTTTATTTGCCAGTTTTTTAGAGACTGAAAATATCTCAAAAATAATGTGTAACTTATAAATTTTAATAGTACATAAAAAATTCCGAAAAAGTAAAGGAATATCTTATTTATTTAAGTCACAAAAAAAGTGTAAATATAACTATTCAGTCTGTAGTTTTCATCTCATATAAATAATGAAACCAAACCGAAGTATTATCAACTGATCTTTTATGTTCTGTAAAGTTATTCTAATTCATTATTATGGGTTATTATTTATGAGTATGTATAAATAATGGGTTATCATTTGAGTACATATAAATAATGGGTTATTATTTATGAGTATATATATATAATAAATCTGAAAAATATTTTGAGCTCTAAAGTATGATATGCAAATACAAGGTGAATAACAAACACACCAATTTAAAAATATTGAAATATTACGCACTTTCATCCCAAATACAATCTTGTTGTCACAGATACAAATATGAGACTACGAATCCTGCACGTGTTCAATATCATTCTGACCTAGAAAAGTTTTGGCCCGCCTCCTTGAATGATTGACATATTTTATCCTTTCTCTTGATTGTACGATGCAACTATGTATTCCCAGTCTAATTAATTTATCCCATTAGGGAGACTAAAACCAAAAACATATACTATTTTGCTATGTTGGTGATCCCTGAAAGTATAGTGGAGACAATTTAAAAAAATTTAGTAAATACCGAAAAACCGGTATGGAAATTTGTGAATACCGGTATTACAAAATTGTTCAAATGGTTCAAAATACCGGTATTCGGTATTGCAATCCCTAGTATAATCATAAGCATAGCCAATAAGAATCAACGTATAAAATAATGAAGGCTTTATTTACGAGCGACAAATAAACATAGGAAAGATATATTAATGTATACTTTTGTACTTACAAGAATCAATAGAATACAGTCCTTCACCGACAAATCACTACTGTACGTTTCATCAAGACGGCGAAGATTTTAACTAATAGTCAACACCTCTCTCTGTGTCAGCTTCAACAGAGAGATGAAATCTCCATCTATAACACTGAATGGAGATGTAAATTAAAAGAACAATGAGTCTCTTATTACAAAAGAGAGTGAATACCCACCAGAAAATCACTTATTTCCTATTAAAAATGTTTTTCACTAACTGCAAAAGGTAGAATATTCGATGGAACACTCCTTAATTCTTTTTCTGTTCTTACCCGTTTCATTTCTCCATCTGTCATACCATTCATTCACATAGCGTCGTGAAATTAAATTGTTCCAAGATATGCATTCTTAAAATTGTTATTAACTACTGTAAAGGTTAATATAATTTGTTAACTGATTTGAATAGAAAGTAGTGCATTCAAAATTCTGTTATCATACTTGGAGCGAAAAAAGGAAGTTCGTTTTTAATTTGGCAACTCTTTGTTTTCCTTCTTATTATAAATATTGTAAACTTTTTAGATAGATAACCTATATATTATTATTGTTTTTTTAAACCTGCTATTTTAGTCGAGAGAGAGAGAAAAAAAAGAACGATATTTCTTTATTTCAATTTTATCCATTAAACCAGAACACACAGAAATTTACTACACAACATTTTAGAAAATCACCTACTGAATTAAAGTGAATGCATTAACCACAATAACCGAACACATATAATTATAAAACTCGAATCAAAATTAAAATAAGTAATTAATATTTTTAAAGGGTTAAGGGTTTGTGTTAAACTTCTCTATCTTAGATTTTTTGCTTTAAAATGAAAAAAAAATTAATTATTTTTTGGGTGGGATGGATAATGTATATGGCTGTTCACTTACGCGATGCACATTTCCAACATTTTTTTACGCAATTCTTTTACAGACTATTGCTTTGTGCAGAACTTAAAGATAGATTGTTGTATTTTTTACGTATTGAGATTTTAAATATATTTTGAAAAATCTGTGTTTACACGGTAGCTTAGTGGTCATAGTTTCGTAGATGACGCTGTCGAGTCATAAGCTCAAAACATTGTCACTGAAGATCTGCCGTGTAGTGGAGCTGATGCACCTTAAATATATTGAGGCTTTTGTTGGTATATTGTGGATGTTGGGAGGACAAACTCAGAAGTCACTTCATCACTTGACTGTGGTTTAGAATAATGAGGTTCATCGCTAATAACCCTCGTATTGATTTAGAATTCGACGGTAATTAAAAAATCTAATCATAAGAAATATTGCAGATATTTTTGCTTTCAAATTTCTTTTACTGATAATTTAATATTAAAGTACAACTTTCTTAAATGAATTTTTTCGACAAAACAAACGACATTAATCCCAAAATGCACGTATATAGTCTGCTATACTCATATGCATTAACACATACAGTGGCGTACACAGGGGAAGGGGGGTCCGGACCTCCCCTCTCCAAAGCCCCTGATTTTTATTCGATTGATTATAGTTCTATATGCATATATTAAGTAAAATTTAATCAAGTATGTATTAATAATTAATTTTATTAATTAACTCTAATTATTTATTCAATAATTTATTATTTACTGTTTTTTGTTCCCGAAAATCGGCAAAATTAAAATAATAGATTAGGCGGTGAATTGGAGCATGATACGAGGATAATTGACTTTCGACCCTGGACCCCCCCCCCTTCCGTCTCATGAGAAATCCCTGTGTGCGCTATTGAACATATAATGAAACCATTGATTAAAAGTATTAAAATCATTTTTAAAAAGGAATTCCTGATCAGTTAAGCAAATAAATCTGTCGGCATTATTATTACATTTGTATAAGCCCTCACCAGCTCAATACTTTTCGAATTTTTTAATTAAAATTTCGAAATTTTTTAGGAAATACGAAAATGAAGGAATTAGGTTTACAGAAAATATATATTTTAAGGAATACATTTAATAGCATTCTACTCCAAACTAAACACTCGTTTCGGTGTTTTTATCTTAATCATATGGTAAGGATAAAGAATGGTATTTGAGCCGCATTTCACATCAAGAAAGTATTTATTTGATTTATAGCCAACAGCTTTACTTTTCTAAGACCCATCGAGGAGTTAATTACCATTTGTGTAGAACATATCCTGTGTCATTAGTAGGAGATATATTTCAGCATTTTGTTGTGTGTGTGTGTGTGAAGATCTCCATTTTTGATGGATTGTAAATTAATTCCTTCCACCGATGAAACATTCATTTTGGATTGCATTTTTATTTTATTCAATCCATTTTATTTTGTTTCTGGGTGTTCTAGATTGAAGAAATTTGTTTTACCCTTTCCTCATTGGGTATTGGAATTGTTTTTTTTTTTTGTAAGGTTTTAAATGTTTGAGACTAAAATCAATTGTTCAGTAAATAATTATTAATACGTTATTATTAAATTTATGAATTGTTTGATAAATAATTACATCAATTTAAAAAAAAGAATATACAAGCACTAAATGTATAAAATGTAAATTAGCAGAAAATGTTTAGAATGCTTTCTATTCACTTGAAAAATCAACAAATAACAAAACGTTTGTGTAATGTGTCTATTTATTTAATACATTATTCAACAGAGCTTTACTTTCAGTTTTCTTTCAGTTTTAGGATTGTATGCAGAATAAATCCAAAGTATCTAGTGATTATTTGCTAGGCTGTAAAAGTGTAAAGAACACATAAATGCAGTATGTAATCTTAGACGTGATACAGATTTTCCTTCTCTATTTATGATCTCTTCTTTCTGAAAAGATGTGAACCCCACATTGGCAAAAGTCATGAATATGGGAGGAAAATATTTTGTTTGTGCCAGTTTTCGAACTTTTTCTTTTGGGAGTGTGGTGAGGGAGAGTAAAATATTTGGTCATCCCGCAATCGATGCAAAGTAAAGGTTGGATAAAACATTTCTCCATTCACTGCCAACTAGGAGATATTTCGTAGTGTGTGCAACAGTTTTAGATTAATTACATATCTCCATTTGAGTTTTGAATTAATAGAAAACATGAATAAAAAATTTATATATAATGTGGAAAAAAATATATTAAATATCAATTTTTATTATTAAATTATAACTTAGATAATTAGATTGTAATAAGATAATTTATGAATGTGCTTTGAAAATTTAAAAAATATATTTTTTATTGTTGTTGATGTATTTATAAGCTTTAAAGCAAAGATCAACGTAAAGTGCTGAATTGTTGGGACTCTCTGGTCAAAAGTATACCTAGTCTCCTTATCTTTTTTTTTCTTTATACACTTTCAACATGGCTTTGTAGGCATCCATTTATTCTGTGGGAGGAAGGTATTCTAAGTAATGAAAATCACAGTAATATGTGTATTATAGCTTCTGCTTTCTCCTGCCTTGCTGCCGTCGCCATCTAATAAATGCATAACTGATTTCCTAAATTGATGCCTCCTCATCTTTTTATTCTCTCGAACTCTTTTTATTATACTATATGTATGCATTCTGCAGGAAGGTTGCGAAGTAGGGTAGAGCGATTTTCTTGTACCAACAGATGGGTTTCCCATAGTCTGCTAATTACCACTTATCAGTTCATTTTTATTATTTTACAACTATTTGTAACTACCATCACCTCATACGTTTTCCTCAGCTAGGATCATTACACGTCTGCATGAAAATCTGACTAAAATTACACATCTAATTGTCACCAATGAAATTAAGTGACGAGTTTGTAAAATCGAACAACTCGAAAAGAGAATATTTGTATATGAAGATTTTTATTAAATACGATATAACTCGTAAGTAGCACTCATTACAGCAACCTTATTCAGTGACACCAGCTACGAATTTTCTAGCAGTGCTTTTTCTTTCATTGAAAATTAATGTACCTGCAGTTACAATATTATATCAGTAACTTAACATCATTATATTTTGAAAAAAAATCATGTTTTCTTTAAAATAAAACCTTTACAGAAAGCAGACCAAGACGCTCTAAAAAATTTTCTGGTAGTGAATGAGTTAACCAAATCTCATTATTTTCTGCTGTTATACGCACGAGGCCTTGCGTTATCATGATAAAATAAAGGTATTACCGTTCTTCGCATTCTTCCCATACGGTGTAGTGTAGATGTGCAGAGTTGGGAGTGTCCGCTCACGTGTCCTTTTTACTTGACCAAGGATCAGAAAATGAGGTTCGTCTCCATCAGCCTTTTGCTATTTCAAAGCTAAATAAACAATCAATCAATGCACTCTCTACTCAAAAACTAATAGCGTGCTATAACTATATTTATGGTCTTATCGGAACACATGATCCTTTTGCACTACTGCCTTTGTCGTACAACAAATAAAGTCAAACGAGCCCTTTATCACTTTCTATGTAACTGTCTCGGCAGTTTTTACAAATGTGCTGTAGGAAACACCTTGTATGTATATATGCTGGGTATCTTCACACTCTGCAAATGACTCTGGTTTGATTCTTTATTAACTTTTGATGCCATTGATTCTATTAATAAAATACAATTGAATTTTAAGTAGAAACAGAGAAAGGAAAAGCCATTGATCTAGCAAGAATACCCCCAAAAACATAGACAAGGATAAATATGTTCATGGTAATCAATGAAAGGGAATTGAATATTCAAAAATGCTTCATTCCTATTTAACCAGTAAACCAGTGCTTCTCAAAGTTGCAATAATCGCGACCCAATATTCAATCATAAATTTCATCACGCCCCCTCATTCAATAACAATGTATTGAATTCAATAATACTATACTTTGACGACAAACCAGGATACGACTTTAACCTCTTAAGCACCTCGGTTGTACATAAACGTCTCGCTTAGCCAAAGCGTTTATTTTCCCGGACGTATATATACGCCTTTCCGAAGTATGATCTTTTCTGTGCACTTATTGCCATAAAATTATTCCAAAGGCTTTGGAATGCAATAAAAGAGCCTTTACAATGTTTGTGATGGATTTACTTATTTCAGATTATTTGCTTCTTTATTTCTCCTCCTCCCCTCCCTCTCCTCAATACATCACATACGCGCGACTACGAGGAAAAATGTTTACACTGGAAAGTGAATTGCATCAGTTTTAATCGGCAGTTAAGGGATTAATTATTAACCGTACAAATTATCAAGATAAGTGTAAATGTTTTTAATTATAATAATGACAAACCCAGGTTGTCATTGGTAATTAATAAACTTTTTCTTAACTTAGTATTGTTAAATTAGTTATAAAATACATTGTGTAGTACTGATATATTTATAAGTGTAATGTATCCGTGTAAAGGTGTATTTTTTATTGTGTCAGAAGGTATTCGTTTGTTTATTTTCAGTAAATTAATAATTTTTTTTAATAATCTTTTGTTTTTGACTTTTCAACATGTTCGCGCCCCTTTGTAGAGTTGTCACGCCCCCCACAGTTTGAGAAACGCTGCAGTAAACTGTAGCGCCCCCTTTTAAAAGTGAATAACCATGTGTGTGACTTTAATCGAGCGATGACGAGTATATTAGTCAATAACACAGTAAATATCGTTGTTAAAATATTGAATCATAAAGATGGATTTATTTTATGAAATAACCAATTTTATAACTGATACTTTTTTATTTGGTTATCATAGATAGATAGATAGATAGATATTACTCGAAAAAGCAAAAAAATTAAATATATATGAAGTAAGGATTTAAATTCCTTGTGTGGAACTGTTCAGTGGAACACATAATCCCACAATGATTTACTTCCTTCTTACTGATTAGGCATTATCTACCTGACATGACACTAAGGAAGTTCTGGAGTATGCTCTGCAGGGTCGAACACAGTCCTCATACAAGAAAGCATCCTTGCCTTTCCCACCTCAATAAAATAACTGTTCTTTATGCAGCACGGCTCAGCGTCAATATTCTAATGTCTACTCATGGTTCTAACATCAAACAATTGGTATTTACACCACTCGATAGCTGGGTAATTTCGGGCCATCAATGGACTCAACGCCGGTCGGCGTCACGCATTTGTCCCATAGCTGCCCATACCTGAAGGAACCCTATTGCAAACCAACTTTCCGACTTTTGCCTTGCCCCATTTAAGGCTAACATCCAAAAATATTTTCTTCGTACATAAATAAATTCGTAACACGATTTTGTACGCTGTTTTCAGCCGGTGCACACGGAAAAGCATGAATTAATCTTAAATTTTTCATAATTTTTTTTTGGTTTACTTTGGACTAAAAGTATTCTAAGCATCTTGAAATTTAAGAAATGTTTTTCTCAAAAATTACAATTTAAATAGCCAATGATCACTACCTTTTACACATGACGAGTATGCTTGCCATGACAAAAAATCTTGCAACTTCTAGATGACGAGTATACTCGTCAAAATTTTTTAACTGGTTAATAGTGAGTAGTTCCTCAAAAACTGGTTGTTCCTATTACCCTTTTTTTATAGGATGTTTCTTATTCTTTTAATTATAATCATGAAATAAAAAAGTAGAAAAATTGAAGCAAAATACTTCAAAACTTTTTCCTCTACTTTTAGTGTTTTTAATTCCCCTGACTGTTCTTTAGCTCCTCAAACTGTTCTTCGACGCTCTTGGCATGGGACATATTATGGATAAAAAAGTTTTTTTTATCAGAATTTACCCATAACAGACAATATCGAGTTTGATTCCATTTACAAATCCTATTATAGCGTAATTTTGGTTTAATTAGAAGGTATTTTAATAGAGTTATAACTCTCATCAGATAATTGTTGAAATTCCGGAAGTTTCGAACTTTTAATCTGTGGTTATTCAAATGCTATTAAAATGTCTCTCAGATCCAAATGAGTGCAGATTTAAAAATGAGAACACCAATTATATATTCCTCTCACATGCTAATTTTCCATTTCCTTTGCTTTTGTCGTTCTTAAAAGAGACAAAGTAATCGCATAGTATTCCTTAGTATTTTAAGTGGAATTAAAGCTGGTTTATTTCGTGTTAAATGCTACTACATGCTTAAATTAAACCATTGAACTAAACGAGATGGATCTCTGTTATGTCATTATAGGTTAGATTCTCATTTGATATTAAAGTTAGAATATCTGTAATGAGACTTGTAATTTAACTCTGATGGAAAAAATTCACTTTATTAGGAAATCTCTAAAAAATGGTATTTATGGTTTTAAAAAAAGTAAAGATACATGTACTTTTTAAAAATAAATTTTTAAGTAGACCAGATTTTCGTGTGAACTGTTTAGCTTCAAGTAACTGATTAATACTGAATAGAATTAAAATTTAATATGAAATTTCTAGATTTTTAATACTCAGAATTAATACAGCGGCTTAAAATAATTAACTTTAAATGCAATTGTTTAAGTATAAAAATGTGGCAGTCCAGCGATCCTATTCGTGAACTAATAGTGGACTTAGCTTCTGTCCAATTGTGGGTCCTACTCCTGGTGCTGTTGAACTCCCGCCGCATAGAGGGGCAGATATACATTAACCCTTTCACTGCCAACTACGAAATATCTCCTAGTATGCGTGTGAACCAAAACTGCCAGCTACGAGATATCCCGAATTGCGTGATGTAATTTTAGATTGATTATATATGTGCATTTGAGTCAGGAATTATTAGAAAGAATGGATGAAAATTAATTATCAATTTTTATCATTAAAATTATAACTTAGACGATTAGATTATAACAAAATAATTGCATATACATGAATGTACTCCAAAATTAAAAAAATATTTTTGTTGCTGAATATGATAAGCTTTAAAGCAAGGATTAGCACAACGTTCTGGGTTTGGGGCATACACTGGACAAAAATACCTAATCATCTTTTTTTTTTTTTTGCTTTGTACTCATTTGACATAACGTTGTAGGCATCCGTCGTTTTTTTTTCTGTGGGAGAAAGCTGAACTCTATTGAAGCCTGGCAAAAGCAATAAGATGGATTTTAAAAAGTTTCTAATTGATTTCAATCTTTTTAATCATCAGTACCCAAAAATGTGCAAAAACAATTTACTAATTTTCATTTTGATAAGAAGAAAATGGCAACACATTTTAATTTTATTATATATTCATTTTAGAAGAAAATTCAATTTTCCTTTTTCAAGAATATTTTACGAATTTATGTATCTAAAGTTTTATATTATTTTTTTCTTAATAATGTAATTCAAACGGCTTCATACGCAACTGAATAATTTACTTTAAAAAAACATAAAAAAATATTGAATGCACATGTTTTTAAATACTTTGAAAAAGAAGACTCTTTATTTCATTACGTCTGTTTTAGATTGAGAAAATCATTAATCCTTCAAAAACTGCTAACGTGTATTAACCAAACTGAGCAACTTAATTTGATAATTCATTTTTCATTAATAATCTAAGATGCCCAAACAGCCTTCATATCAAAATCATCTTTACCATTGATAAATGAAGTAAATAAAAAAAATTGTGTTTTGTAATTTTATTTTCAGAAAACGATTAATTTAAAGTGTATAAGTGTATCGAAATACTGTTTTTCAACAAAATCCGAATTTAAATTACAGCTTCGATTATGCATACTTGTTTTCTATATAATTTCATACAAGGCCTTTTTATCACTAAATTTAATTTTTTCTGTTTTTTGTCATTATCAAACGTTCAGTGTGTTCATAAAAATATAATATTTTTTTAATAATTTAATGCTAGATAGCTTAATTTCTTATACCCTTTCTTAAAAAATGTCCTTCAAAAAATCGATATAAATTGACAATGTTTCAGTTGCTTTGATTATCTGCAATATATTTATAGTTCATAGATTGTTATTCAGCACATACATTACAATTAAAAAACCTCATTTCTTCATAAACATAAAAAAAAACTTGTACCTTAAGGTATCCGAATACGTTTGGGAACATGATTTTAAAAAAGCGCATAAATTGATAATTTTCATGATATTTAGTGTCACTCAGATTAGAATACACGTATAAAGTTGTTTTAAGGACATTATGACAAAAAAAATTATTTAAATACAATATTTTGGCAAAAAATTAACTTAGGATAACCATTTTTCAAAACGTTCTCCTTTTGTAAAAAATTCTTCTACAACCATAATATTTTGCTTATATAAAGTAAAGACATCCCCACAGAGTCTGGACTAGGAATTTTGAAAAATTCTCATTATTTTCAGAGTTACTACCGATTGAAATAATTATCGGCGCTTTTTCTTAAAATTTCTATCCTCTGTTGTAGTAAAATATGACTAAATCCACTTCTAAGATACACTTCAAAAATTCTCGTTCAGCTTCTGTACTGAGGTCTGAGCTATATACAGGCAAAATATTATTATAATAGAAGCATTTTTCATAAAAGGAGAATGTTTTGAAAATTGGTCATTCTATGTTCATTTTTTGTCAAAATATTGTACTTAAATAATTTTTTATTGTTATAATATTCTTAAAACAGTTTTATACACGTATTCTAGTGTAAGTGACACTAAATATCATAAATATTATCCGTTTATACGCTTTTCAAAATCACGATTACGAACGTAGTTGGATACCTTGAATTAATTGCTCTCTCAGTTTGTTTGTGGTATCGTGATTAAGGTCACGAACTCGCGGCCGGCGTATCATAAGTTCCAACCCTAGTGCCGCTTCAAAACTGCCATGTAAATCGGCTGATGCATGTTAAATTTTGCAACGATATTACCCCTGAAGTCTCTTCCTCATCATCTTGTATTTATAAATATGTGGGAGGTAACGATGAATGATCAAGACTCTCCATGATAAAGCTAATTTATTATCAAATATAATATTCCAGAACAAGTAATCTATAAAAAAGAACTCTAGGAATGGTATAAAGAAAGCAACTATACCTTGCGAATAAGCGCACGAAATCAGCTTAGCTTAGCTTATCACGAGTTTAGTACGAAATCAGCTTTTTTTATCCTAATAATTTTGGATTCACTAATTTAGTCTACTAGCCAAAATCCCTCCTTTAGTCAACATGCGTAAATCTAATTCTTACCATAGTAACACTGCGTTTAGATGCTAACTTTATATACACTAACTAATTTACATCTCAGGGTTTCTTCTTGAGAGGGATGGCTGTGAAACAAACGCGAATGCTAGCAAAAAGATTCCCCAAGAGGATTAGTTGTTGAAGGTCGCGTAAAGATCCGTCACAATCTGTCGAAGCTCAAAATCCTTTTGTTGGCGTACTGTGGTAGATTCTAGGAAAGTTTCAGTGTAGTCCTCCTCACTTGACCGAAGTTCAAGATTACTAAAACCATCGTCAGTAAAACTCGTGTGCCGCAGTAGACGAGTGGTCAAAGTTACGAACTCATGGCTGGAGTGTTATAAGTTCGAGCCGTGTAGAAATTTCAATGCAAGTTAGATTTATCGAGGCTCAAACATCTTCCAGTTGATGTGGTGTGGAAGATATCAGAGGGGATGCCAGCTCAGATGTTTTTTCTCGTCACTTGGCCAGGGTTCAAAATTCCGAGTTCAGTCAATAATAGCTCTCTTGCAGTTTTATAGTGTGATGTTAATATCTCTCATTTACCCACAGTAGCCCTCGTGTTGCTTTATACTGTGACGCTGATGAACATTCGCTCACTCACTCTAAATTTGTTACATACAAGTTTATCAATTTAAGCAATTTGTAAATACGGACAAATACAAGCTAGTATTTCTTTGATAAACTCCAATCTAAAAAGTAGAATTTGTTAAGCTGATCATATAAATTTCTATTTTGATATTGAGAAGCCTAATTGTTACAAGATCAGCACTGCTCTATGCTCAAATTTTCCAGAAATAGTCTGATTAAATAACGCAATGCTAAATATCGAATGCATCTGGAGCCATTTCTCAACAATTAGAAAGATGCATTTGTGGAATTTTCTATTCCTGATTCAGAATTCTTCAATTATTTTACGGTTAGAAACAAGGAATGCATCCCCTTTCATTCCATTAATAAAGATCTTTGTTTCATTTTAATCATCATGCTGTCTCGCTTCAAATAAAAGACCGTGTAAAATTGTAGCATTCCTCTAGATACTGTTCGAATTTCTGAAAGTTTGGAATATCTGAAATTTTACTTCTATGAAATTTGATTAGAACTAAATTATCGTGGCGAACGAAATGAGTGAAATTCTACCGAGAATTACGGTCCCAAATAAATTAATTCCGGTTTACACTTTTATTGCTTTCATTAGTGTTAATACAGACAACACAACAAAATACGAGTAGTTAAATATATTTCAATATAATCTAATAAAGACGAAACCACATTGAATAGAGAATCAAAAGTTAAAAAATGTTACAAGACGAAAAATAAATGGTATAATGTAATATATAATAATGGTATTTATCCTTAATGGCTTTTTTCTTGAATATATCTGCATAAGAGTGAATGAAATTATTTCTCTGGCGCATTCCTATATACTAATGAAATAATGGTAATACTTATCGTTACAAAGTAGCATATTAGCTAAAAATTTTCTTTATTGCAAATATGTAAATACTCTGTTATATATAAATATCTAACTATTCGTCTTAAGAAGGAAGGAAAGAGTTATTCTGAGTGAATAAAAATAACGTTCGTTTGTCAATTAAACATTATTACAAGGACTTCTTAATATAAGGATTGCAATACATAATTAGTTCATTATAAGTTTGATGTAAATGCTATGTATCAAGGGGAAAGGAAGAAGGAAATTAAAGGGGAATATATCAAAATTGAAATGTTAGCATAATTCAAGAAGCTCAAAATACACTTTTGCTCTGAAAGTTTTTCAGTATAAAAATTGTTTAGAATCTAAGTCCTGAAATGTAGTTTCAGACACACTCAAAATATTATGCACTTATTTTTAACCAATAAGTAAGTGACCGTGGTACTCATGTGACCATCGTCGCAAAGTCATGGCTGGCATTGTTGAGTCACGGATTTGTATCTTAGTTCCCCTGAAGATCCACCTTTGAGGGGATGATGCAAGTTAAATCTGTCAAGTCTTCCGTTGGCGAGGTGGGAAAGTTCAGAGAAGAGATGTCCGCTCAGCTGTCATCTTAATTACTTACCCATGTGGGGTTCAGAATGACAAATACCTAGACCAATAATCCTGGCGTTACTTCATACAACGATCTAAAGCAGCGTTTCTCAAACTGTGGGGCGCATCCCCCTAGGGGAGCGTGACAATTCTACTAGAGGGGCGCGAGCATATTAAGTCAAAAACAAAAGAATATTTTTAAAAATTATTAATTTACTGAAAGTAAACAAACAAAATATATTCTGACCTAAAAAATAAAACACACATTTACAATGAGTATTACTCTTATAAATATATCAGTGTGCTAAACAATATATTTTATAATTAATTTACCAATACTAAGTTAAGAACAAGTATAATAATTACTAGTGATCCCCCCATAGGATTGTCAGATATAAAATTATATACAAAAATTAACTCTTATCTTGATAATTCGTATGGTTTATAATTAATCCCTTTACTGCCGATTAAAAGTTACAGGGAGAAACGGAATAAATAAAAACAATAAAAAAGAGCCTCTGAAATGAGTAAATTCAACGGAAACTCTGTCAAGGTCCTTTTATTCAATTCCAAAGCTTTCAGAATAATTTTATGTATAACAGTGCGCAGAAAAGATCGTACTTCGAAAAGACGCATATATACGTCTGGTAAAATTAGCGCACTTGAGTGAGACGTTTATATACGCCAGTGGCAATTAGGTTAAAGTCGTATCGTAGTTTAGCATCAAAATATAGTATTATTGAATTCAATACATTGTTATTGTATGAGGGGGGTGATGAAAATTATGATTGAATATTGGGTCACGAATATTGAAACTTTGAGAAACACTGATCTAAAGTGAAATCAAATTAAAGCTATGATTAGAGAGAATAATTCAAATACAAACGTTGTTTTCGGGTTGTTTCAAAATATTATTACACTAACTGCATTTACATTTTTGAAAGTACAGTGAAATGTGTTAACGCGAAAACGCTTAACACGAAATATTGGATAACAAGAAATAATACAACGACCCTGACAAACATTTATGAATTTCCATGTATTTTTTCTCTTAAAGCTTAACTTTATTTGGAACCCTGATTTTGCAAAAGCGAGCAAACGAATATTTGTTTTATATTTAATGCCACTTAGATTAGAATACGCTTATAAAATTATTTTAAGAATATTATTATAATAAAAAAATTATTTAAGTGCAATATTTTGTCAAAAAATGAACCTTTTTTTCAAATAATTCTCCTTTTATGAAAAATGCATCTATAATAATAATATTTTGCTTATATATAGCTAAGGCTTCTCCAGAGGGCTTGTACTACGACTTTTGAAAAAATTCACATTATTTTCCGAATTACTATTAATTGAAATATAATTATCAGTGATTTTCTGTTAAAATTTCTACACTCTGATGTATTGAAATATGGATAAATCCGTTTCTAAATTATATATTTGAAAAATTCTGGTTCAAGCTTTTTGTACAGAGGTCTGTGCTATATATAGACAAAATATCTTTATTACAAAATCATTTTCTATACACGAAGAATATTTGGAAAATGAGTCATTCTATGTTCAATTTTTGCCAAAATATTACGTTTAAATCTTGTTTAATTGTAATAATATTCTTAAAATAATTTCATACGTGTATTCTAATCTAAGTAACCCTAAATAATAATAAAAAATATTCGTTTATATACATTTGAAATTTGATGGTTCCAAACGTAGTCGGATACCTTAAAACGAAAAGATTTCCCTTCTGGGAATGAACAAAATACGGAAAACACTAGATATTTAAGATGGTGTGAAAGGAAAGGTGATTTCACATTATTTTTCTGTATTATTGAATTTTCTTGCTCTATCATCAAAAAATTTATTGCCGTAGATGATGATAATGTGCGTACAGCACCCAATTATCGCAGACAAAGACATTGAGGTGTTTGTTAAATGTTCAAAAAAATATCATTGAAATATATTCGAACGGTGAAAATGATATAAATAATGCAGCTCCTGTTCCTACGCCATCCGAAATGAACATTATGAAAAGTATGCGCACATATTTAGACGTACATTTCAATAGTGACAATAACAAAGCTAATCACGATTTGATTCTTAAAGAAAGAAAGAAAAATATAAGATTAATTTTCCAAAACTGAATAAATGCTATGTTTTTCAAAAAACTTGAAAATTTTGTGTTAAATTTCATTAAGTTCTGGTGCATGTTCTTATTTTGTTGATTTTTATTAAATGTATGCATGAATACAAATCTTTGTAAGAGTAACATGTAATCTAATGAACTTAATTTTTTTGATAATATATTGTGTTTGTTTTTTATTCCTTAAAAAAGAAGAAATATTTTCATCCCCTCAGTTTCGGGTTTCTATGTATTCCTTAAATAAGGATTTTTAAATGTAGCAGTACAGAATACAAAAACAAAAAAAAAAGAAATTGGTTCCACGAAGGGAAAAAACACTCAGCTCATAAAAATTATTTACGTTAAACAACAATAACTCAATATTTATAATGAAAAAAAAAATAGTTCCTTATGCCAACAATGCAGTTCTTTGCGAAAAGTAACTAAGTATTTAAATTATTGCTTTCCGTTTTTCGTTCTGCTTCGCTTAATCAAGAAGTATTTCGATGCTAAATCTTGTACTTACAATTAAGTTCAGAAAACTGATATTGAACTGTCTAATAAATCCAAGCAAAAAGGTAAAGTACATTACGCTCTCTAATTTGATAAGCATCCTGTTCCCCTGTCACTTGGAAAAATAAAGAAAATAATAGTGCAATATATAATATATGCAATATATATATATAAAGTTTATATATATATATATATATATATATATATATATAATTTCTATAAGGGAAGTTGCTGTTGTTTTTATCACTGACATACATTCTATTTATTTCTTTAATTTTTCTTTAAATTAATACACTTTTAAAATGTGATAACTGATATTGATTTAATGAAGTTTTCTTCTATTAAAAATGATTTTCTCGAAATCTCTTATGGAAGAATGCTTAAAAAACAGAATATACAGGCAGTTTTTTTGGAGATGGAGGGGAATACTGTTGTATGAACCATCGACTAATTATTTAATGACGAACCGAAGAAAATAAGTGGTTTAAAATTGCCAGATGATAGTTATTTAGAAAAGAATATATTTTACGTATTGATGCGAATTGCTATATTGTGTATAGCAGTATAAACATCTATTTCAAAGTATTAAAATTCGAAATTCAAGATTAGATACAGGGTTATAGTCAGTAGCGGTATTTTTAAAATGAACACAATAGTTAAGAATAGCAATTTCAAAAAGAAATAATAAATTTATAAGAATTATTTTTAAAAAAATATTATTTTTCCTCATTACAAATGTTTAAAAAAACAGTTAAGAGAAGCATCGCAAAAGTTGAAACTTTTTCATTAAATTTACTGAAATTAAATATGTATTCATTTGATTAGCCTCTTGCAGTTTTACTACATATTTTTTACTTTTTACTTAAGTATGTAAAAATCCATTGCGAGCACTCTTAATTTTTGATGTAATGCAAATACTAAAACTTTTTCCTTTATTTAAAAATGGCAAATTTTCTATTTAATTGCATCCTTATATGCCTTTTTATACAGAATATCCGAAGAGAGCATATGCCTAACGTAATTTTGTAAACAGCAAAGTTCTTAGAGGGTAAAATCAATTATTTTCAATGATATAACGTTCGAAGTCTGTATTTCTATCACTTCTTTCATTTTATTGTATCGTGTAACAATATATTGTCAGAGATTTTATGTTACTCGGTAAGTATATATTTGTCCAGTAATGAAACATACATGCAAACGTGAAAATAAATGCCTCATTAAACAATACAGAGATCCAAATCAGATTGATACATTGATTTAAAAAAAACGCATTGCTATGTTCTTTCGTATGATCTCTATTTCTTTTACGTCTAAATAAACTAAAAACAGTTACATATTAAAATTTACTTTGGGCAGACTTATGGTTCTGAATGTTGTTTCTTAAAATCCATCTTTAATATGAAGAAGATACTACACATTTCATAATATATGCATTTAGAAACTTAAAGCTTGTTTGCGACAAAAGTAAAAGAGGAATATTACTATGAAAATAATTTGAAAAATTATGGGCTTTTGAATCCAGCCTACGTGACAATATTTAGGAATTTTATTTTTATTCTATTTTTGACTAAATATGTATTGACGTGCTATAATTTCATATCATCAAGTATTGTGAAAACCTTTTCATCACATGTTATGTCAATTAGTCGTATTTGTTACCAAATAACTTTAGAATGTTTCGAAGATGCATAACAAATGTCTATTTAAATTATTTCACTTTTACCAGTTTATTTTACTTTCTCGTAACAACACGAGTTCAAACATTTATAATTATTAATATTTGATTCTATAAATTTAATTCAAAGATAAATTTCTATTATAAGGCTTTTTGTCTAATTTGATTATACTCTTAATAGATTGCTTAATTTGATTAATCTTAATAGATTACTTAAAATGATTAATCGTAATAGATTACTTAACATTAATCTTAATGAATAGATTACTTACTTGATTAATCTTAGCAGATTTACTTAATTTAATTAATCTTAAATAGGTTTATATACTGCAATCTTAATAGATTACTTAATTTTTATTATATATATACAATTTGACTAATAGATTACTTAATTTTTTACTATACATATAATCTTAATAGATTACTTAATTTAATTAATCTTAACACTAGAACTGCGGATGGGGTCAATTTGACCCCAAAGCAATTTTGTTTCCGATTTTCTCAAAAACGTTACTAACGGAATTATAAAAAATTTCTTGACTTTTCCTAATTTTATACCAATAATCTGTGAAAATATACGTTAAATACTTATCGGGGTTTTTGTTTTTAAAATTTATACCCAATGGCTTGGAAAGATTCTGTGAAGGCAGGATCAGGAAAATGGAAAATTCTTATATTCTGGCCAGTTCATGTATTCCACAATGTTCTTGATCTTGCAGGGCATAGTTCATGGATTTTATACAAAGAAGTTACTGGTAAAATTAACGAGGAGAGAATATCGTCATTAAAGTGTTTGCGTAGTGCGTATATCCACAAACTAAAGTAAAGAAAAAGTCAGATACACAGACAAAAGCGGATACTACTGAAAAATTTCCGTAGATGCGAAAAAAGTTCATTGCAAAGATTTCCAGTGTGGAAATAAAAATGTAGATACAGTACAGTCCCGCTAATCCGAACACGGCTAATCCGAACATCCGGTTAATCCGAACGGCTCCGCGGAAAATTTTTTTATAATTTTAAGGACGAAAAAACGGTGAATATTTCAATATAAAACAGTATAAACCTTAATTCAAAACAACAGTTCTTTATTTAATATTCACGCACTGTACATCAAGTTATGGTACAAATTTTAAAATGGAATAAACTACAGAACAGAACACTAATGTTTAGTATGAAAATTGTACAACATAACCCGTACCCCAGTTCAAATAGTGATTTCGCTGTTACTCCGGCTAATCCGAACAATCACGTAATCCGAACAGGGGTCGGTCCGATATTGTTCCGGATTATCGGGACTGTACTGTACTTGTTCTGACTTTAAAATACCGATAAGGGAAAGTGTACAAAATATATAAAAAGAAGTTTCCCAAAATGTGCATGAGCTGTGTAGGGAAATCTCGACTGGTAAGAAACTAAATATTTCAATTCAAGTTGTCTGAAAATCTTATTAACTGTATTAATACGCCATATTGTAATATCTTATAATTTTTTATCAATTATTACAACAATTTAATGTTAAAAATGAATAAATGCCATTGCCAAATAATTACAGCCTACTTTTAGCATAATAACACGGGGATTTATTAATTGGGGTCAATTTCACCCGTCCCGAGGTTTTAGGTATACCGAAACTGCAGCGGGTCTAGTGTCAATAGATTACTTAGTTTGATTAATCTTAAGATTACTTAGTTTGACTAATCTTAAGATTTTACTTAGTTTGATTAATCTTAATAGATTACTTAATTTGTGATTAATCTTAATAGCTGTGCTACTGAGAAAATACTTTCTATGATCGTGCATTTATTCCGGAAATCAAGCCAATAAAGTAATGAAATAATACACTCTTTGTTATAATTTCTTAAACTTAAATCATAGGTTTTCAAATTTTGCAACCTTTTCCCACCTTAAGGTATCCGACAACGTTCGGAACCGTGATTTTAAAAAAGCGCATAAATGGATAATTCTCAGGATATTTAGTGTCACGTAGATTAGAATACCTGTATAAAATTGTTTTAAGTACATCATGACAAAAAAATTATTTAAATGCAATATTTTGGCAAAACATTAACTTAGAATAACCTCTTTTTCAAAATGTTCTCCTTTTTATAAAAAATGCTTCTGTAATAATAATATGTTGCTTATATAACTTAAAGATTTCTCCAGAGAGTCTGAATTAGGAACCATTTGTTTCAGAGTTACCACCAATTTAAATAATTATCGACGTTTTTTTAAAAAAATTTATCCCTTCTGTTGTAGTAAAATATAGATATAAATCCACTTCTAAGTTATATATATCAAAATTTCTAGTTCCTCCTCTGTACAGAGGTCTGAGCTATGTACAAGGAAAATATTATTATAATAGAAACATTTTTCATAAAAGGAGAATGTTTTGAAAATCGGTCATTCTATGTACATTTTTTGTCAAAATATTGTACTTAAACAATTTTTACTGTAATAATATTCTTAAAACAATTTTATATACGTTTTCTAATCTAAATGACACTAAATATCTTAAATATAATCCATTTATACGCTTTTGCAAAATCACGGTTCCAAACGTAGTCGAATACCTTAACGCTCCCTCTCATTATAACAGGTAAGTGGTTTAAGATGTTTGATATAAACAGCGGCTAGTGACAAATGATTTCACTCTTCGCTATATTAAATATTTTTAGTATAAGGCACATAAATATTTGTCTTTTTTTTCTAGTATGAATTTTAGTCGAATATTCTTGTAGTCTAGAAGGTTTCACTGTTTCATTTGAAAATAACTTTCAGTAGATCAATCTCGCAGGCAATCATGGTTTCTAGTAAACTGAATAAAAACATGCTTCCAATACTTAGCATTATACTCTCAATATACAGTCTTATATTCAGATGTGATGTAGAAATACAATTTTTTCCTATTCATTAAATGAAATGTTTACTCTAAAAACCATTTGTTATGGAATTTATATCGGCTTATACACTTTTAACTGATAGTTCCTGGTAAAACATACAATCCTTTATAAAGTTTTTCCTAAATAATTACGTTTTTTTATATAAAAATTCCAGCACAAATAAATTTGTTAGTAATATCGTCATATTCTTGCAGGTCACTACGAGCATCCATATTATTGAGAAAACATACTCAGCTGCGGAAATTGCATAACGGGGGTCCAGCTATTGTGTATTCATCAATTGCCATTTATTTCTGCACCATTACCTCCTCTAACCCCTTCTTCGGCACCCACTTAGTAAACCTACGGCTTTAACGATCTCACAGACCCCTCACACCAGTAAAAGCGACATTTGGGGCAATATAGTAAATGGTAAACACTTCATTGACCATCTTCAAAGTGAGTTACAGCTATTGTTCATTATACACTGCTGGACAATTTCTAAGGACGGGATCACAAATTGCTATGTAGCATAACATTAGGCGAGACATGAGGCCTAGTAGGATAAAATATAGTTGCCACACTGTTCAGACATTAGAATAAACAATATTTATTGTTCTGGAAAAAGTACAAAGCTTTTTGGTGAAACATCTGAAAGAAAAAAATGTTCATTTGATCTGCGTACGGAGAAATGGAACAATGCATCTAAAAGTCAGCAGGCACCTTAAGAAAGGTATCAGTACGGGATATGTCCACCGTGGAGTGTGATGCAACATTCCGTCATGTCGTACCATACTTTGGTATAACATTATCCAGCAGCTGTTGAGGCAATTTATCCCATTCCTCTGTGAGTGCAAAGGATGAGGGTGTTCTTGTTTGTCGGAGGATAGTTTCCTGACCAGCAACTTGCCTCCCCAAAGCATCCCACACATTTTCAACGGGGTTTAGACCCGGAGAACGCCCTGGCCATACGAGACGTTGAATACCCTCGCTGTTCAGACAATCCTGAACAGCGAGTGTTCGATGACATGTTGCGTTGTCGTCCATAAAAAAACAAATTTATCACCGACAGCACCACGGGAAAAAAGACGAACATGAGGAAGTAGAACTTCATCAATGTATCGTTGGCCCGTCATAGTCCTATAGTCCCATTCGCAAACCGGCTATGTAGGCGCGTGCGGCCATTGATCATGATGCCGGCCCACACCATGATACTGCATGTCGGATATCGGTTCTTTTCCTGGATATTTTCTGACGATAAGCAGTACCACTCTCGCGCCAGACCGCTGGCGTCTACAATCCGACAGACTGAACCTACTCTCATCTGAGAATAGTACGCATGCCCAGTCCTGTTCAGTCCAATTGTGATGCTCACGACACCATTGCAAACGGGCAGTACGGTGCTGTCTGGTCAATGGGACACACACAACAGGCCTGTGTGCGTATAGTCCTCCCCTCCCCTCAAACGTCTGGCAACAGTTTTTCGGGAGATTCGTTTTCCCTGAGGCAGCAAGAAACTGATTTTGCCACCCGCTGAGCCGTGGTGCGCCTGTTCCTTTGCTGATAGGACGATATATCTGTCTTCTGCAGGCGTCGTACTTCTAACACGACCTCCCCCGTGCCGTCTACTACACATTCCAGTAGTTTTAAATTACTTCCACGGCCGTGAAACAACGCTGTGAGCGATATCGAACTCCCCTGGCAACATCTGTTATTTTTTGCCCTTCTTCGATCTTTCCAATAATTCAGCCACGCATAAAATCATCTATGTGATGTCGGGAAAGACATGCCAAAAATTTTAAGTTCGTCTATTAAATCTTTCCTGTAAAACTTTGACTTGAAACAACAACTGTCCACACGCGTCAAAAACCTTTAAAAGCTCTTATGAACGCTATCACGTGATGTACAGACGTGAAAAAAATTTGCATACTCATACTTCTTACTAATATCCCGCACTTATTCTAATTTTCCACATTTTGCTTCCTTTCATTTTGTGGTTGCTATGGATGATAGTGTTATCCGTCCTTTAGCAATTGTCCAGCAGTGTATAAGGTGCTACTCGTCAGTAAACATCTTCAAGGAGCGTTAATTACCCAATAACTGCACCGTGGTCTCGTACACTACAACCAACAACCACAAGTTATTCCTTTTTATTTCAAAAATAAGAAGTACAAATGAAAAATTGAATTTTCTAAGTCTATTTAATTGTATTCATGAGATAAAATAGAATGCAATTTTGATAAAACTCAGCGAGGTTTTGCAACTGAAGCTAAGTTTGCTCTTACTTTTATGCAAGTAATCATGTAAACCGACACCAGAAGGTATATGTGACGCAATTTATTGATAAGGTTATTGATAAGGTGATTTATAAGGTTAACACTAGCATACCAATTCTGAAAATAATCCTTTGCGACATCTTGTCTTGATTTCTTTCGGTGTGCTTGAGTATACAAACTTCTCCATTAGAAGAGGAATTCATGGCAATATTTATTCCTTCACTCTTGCTTCGAAAAAAGGGAAACAAACTCGTCAGTGAGAACTGAAGCATAAGTTGCACCAAATCGTCAATACCAAATAAGTGATTGAGCTTTGTAAACTTAACACAATTGCTAATTATGAAGGACATCGTAATTTTAAACTACGGCAGTTAAGTGACGGATGTCACTTGAGCATGCATTTCAGCCAAAATTGTCTCTTTTGGGATATGAAACTCAGTCAACACCACTTATTTGTAGATTGTTTTAGAAAGTGTTCCACTTTGCGAGATTGGAGTTAGCGGACTTTTGGTTGTTCAATGTGCAGTAAGGGAGTCAGAATAGATAGCAACGGTTATAAAAGATGATATTCATTTCAAGAATTCTTTTTTTCGGTCAAGCTTTTGTCTTTTGAAGCTCTACTCAAAACAGAAAGTGTAATGAATCCATTCTTAATATGACGTTTTAAAAAAGACCGAAAACTTAAAAATATAATTGAAAAAATGTGTGGGATAGAAACGTATATGTGTTATCAAAGATTCCAACTATAGTTCAAAATTATGAGTCTACCTTCAATTAGCCTTGTTAACCCTCAAAAATGCAAAATAAGTATTCGATCAACGTTCCCAAATCAATTCAAAAGAACAATATATCCCGCTGATTTCATTTGAATAGTTTTGATTGTAATGCACAAAACCTATAGGAATGTTTTTCTTCTTATTCTTCATTATTTATAGAAGAAGAAGAGAATCCCCTTTATCAGGGATAGGATACTTTCATTGTTTGAGCAATAAAGGTTCGTTCCATAAAACCAGAGGCGGGCAACCCGCGGCACGCGATCCAATGCTGAGTTGTAGAAGTGGCATGAGGGAGACAATCTTATAACTTTTGAAAAGATAATAAATGGTGTTTTTTAGAGGGTATAGAACTTTAAATTGCAATAAAACAACGATGTATTATTCGGATGACATGATGTTTTTTATTCGAAAGATAATCTTGTGGCATTATGCAGCTTAAATATGATCAAGCAAGGCGAAACTTCGTCCTCGAATGGGCCCAAAAACGAGATTGCCGTTGTTCCCGATTTTCATAAGCAAATTTTGTTTAGCGATGAAGTGCACTTCTGGTTGAATGGCTATGTCAACAAACAAAACCGCCGCATTTGGAGTGAAGCTAATCCACAAGTGCATGTCGAAACACCGTTACATCCAGAAAACTGCTGACTGTTTGCGTGCTTTATGGGCTAGTGGAATCATTGGTCCGTACTTCTTCAAAACGATGAAGGCCACAACGTTACAGTCAATGGTGATCGGTATACAGCCATGATTACTAACTTTTTTCATTCCTGAATTGAACAATCATGATGTCCAGAAGATGTGGTTCCAACAAGACGGCGCAACATGCCTACACAGCTCGTGCCACAATCGATTATTGAGCGACACGTTTGGTGACCGCCTAATTTCACGTTTTGGACCTGTGAATTGCCTCCAAGATCTTGTGATTTATCACCGCTAGACTATTTTTTGTGGGGCTATGTAAAAAGTCATTGGTCTATGCGGATAAGCCACAAACGCTTGACCATTTAGAAGACAACATTCGCCGTGTTATTGCCGATATACGCCACAAATGTTCGAAAAAGTCATCGAAAATGGGACGTCCAGATTGGACTACATCCGAGCCAGCCGTGTCAGTCCTATGCCAGAAATCATATTTAAGATGTAATGCCACAAGATTATCTTTCGAATAAAAAATTCATGTCAATCGAATAATACATCGTTGTTTTATTGCAATTTAAAGTTCTATACCTCCAAAAACACACCCTTAGTAAATACAGGTCGTTTTTTACAGTGTTATTGAAATGCGGTTGTTTTGAACAAAAAACATTAAAATTTATTTTAAACACATTTTTAGGAATTGCAACAGAAAAGTATAATGTGGAAAACACTCCTTCATTGTTTTATGTGCTGGCTTTTCAAAGGAAGTACAATCGGGAGATTATGGAATTTCAGCGAATATGAATTAAAATATCTGGACGAAAACAATAAACTTTCCAATAAGTGTTTGCTACTAAAGAATGAAGTTGGCTTCGAAATTAAGCTTTTCTCAACTATTCTATGGACATTTAAGCAATTTCAATTTACGATTATAAAGAAAAAATTGTAATATTTCTACCCGCTCATATATCTTCTTTTGTGAACACACGTTTCCTCTTTTTGCCTCAATTTTGGAGAAAATTGACTCAACACATTTTACATTCATACAGGAACCATATAAGAAAATTAACAGTGCTCTAAATTTTGGTAGATTTGAAAATTTAATGTCCATTTTGCATGATTCATCCAGTGCTAGGTTGGGTGGTATTTAAGATAAAGAAATGCTGATATTTTCTTAATTCTTTTTAATAATATCACTGAAAAATTTAATTGTTACTCATATGTTTAATAATCATTTAAGATTAAATGTTTTATTTTACTCATTATTTAATTTATACCGAACCTAATTAATTGGAGCTGTAAAAAGTTTATCAAAAATAAAACCTAAGTTTTTACTTTTCTTATTTATTATACACTCATGGACAAAAAATTAGGGCACCAAGAAATAAGTGCCGGATCGTAACAAAACTTGGCATGAAGGTACATGTCGGGGAAATATGCAAATGATTAAAAATGAAGAGTGATTGCGCATTACATACAGCCGGTAGAGAGCGCTTAACGTAGTTCTCCGTGGTATATAAAAAAGGTACCCAGAGCTTGTTTGAGTGTGCTGAATCAATTACAAAAAAAGAGCTGAGGTAGACATGCCATTACGCCATTTTTGAAGACATGAGCAGCTGTCGAAGAATCATCGGGGAGAATCATCGGCATGATGGAAGCTGGGTAGTCAGCTAGGAAAGTAACTCTTCAATTAGGCCGCTCTAATTGTGTTGTGAGGAGGTGTTGAAACCAGTGGATCCGAGAGATGTCATTTACACGAAGACCAGGCTCAGAACGCCCTCGACAGACCAGTCGCCGAGAAGACCACCACATCGTAAAAAATGCGCACGTACAGTCAACTGTTTCATCGGCCACCATACAGGCACAGGTAGCACCTTCACTAGAAGTTCCTGTGTCTTCTCGAGCCATACGAAGGTGCCCAGCTGAAGAACATTTGGGATCGCGGCGTCCATTACGTGTTCTGCCCTTGACGCCCACCTATGGATGCCTCCATTTGGAGCGGTGCCACGCACAAAGAAACTGGACTGCAGCGGAATGGAACCAGGTGGACTTTAGCGACAAATCCAAATTCAATCTCAACAGTCATGACAATCGTGCTCGTGTGTGGAGACCCCGTGGTGAATGCCTCAATCCTGCCATTGCTTTACAGCGACACACCACTCCCACAGCTGGTGTGAGGGTATGGGGTGTCATTGCCTACAATACTCGGTCACCCCTAGTATTGATCCGTGTCACCATGACCCCCATGACATCCTGCAACCACATGTGTTGCCACTCATGCAACGGCTTCCAGGATCCTCTTTTCAACAAAACAATGCTCGGCCTCAAACGTCAAGGGTTTCCCAAGACTGTCTCCGCACTGTTACTACCCTTCCTTGCCCTGCCCGATCCCCAGATTTGTCTCCAATCGAGCATATCTGTGATAATTTAGGACGGCGAGTTCGGTATCCTTCGAGTTTGAACAAACTAGAGGCAAGGTTACAGCAGATATGGAACAAAATGTCTCAAGACATACAGAACTTGTGTGCCTCAATGCGTGATCGTATCGCATCGTGCATTCGCGCTAGGGGGTTCAAGAGGATATTAAATCCTCTATTCTTTTGCCTTTCTTCTGAAATAAATTATCCTTTTATTTTGATTTTCTAATCATTTAATTTTATCAAATTAGTCATTACGTATGTAAAATTTCGTTTCATTTTGACGACTCCTTCTTGGCGCGCAAATTTTTCTGTCCATGAGTGTATTATTTTTAAATTTCCACTACTTCAACTTTCATTATAAACGTGATCTTTGCCTAAGAATTTCATAATAAGCCTATAAGTAACATTTTTGCACCTTTTCATATTCATTTGTTCGTTGGAAAAATTAAAAGCGGCACATATAATTCTTTTTATCAGGTAGTGACACTCTTCACAAATAGGTTGGCCACTCTTGCGCTAGAGTATCCTAAATCACTCTAACTCCTTTTCTTTTCTCCACCCACAAGTTTCAGATAAATAATGTTTTTTGTCGCCTTCAATTGGATATTCATTTCCATAAATGTTTTTCTTTTTTACCGCATCAAATGCTTTGCAATCCCCATGTCCTAAGTACGTAATGTATCGGGCATTATGTAAAGATAATGACCGTTGAAAAATTTTAGACGCACCTTGGATTTCCATTGCTCGACTAGATCCAACGTAATTCCTTTTACAATCCTTTTCATGTAAAGGCAAGTTTTTACAAGTACAATATTTCGAAAGAATATCAACATCTATCACCTTACCTGTATCAATGCTGGTCACAGTAACTAAACCATTCAAGGATGTGTAACCACGCTTCTGCCATGTCCCATCTACAGCTACCGCAATATTTTTGTTACCTTCATTTTCACAAATAGCTTCCTTCGCAGCATTTTGAATTGAATCCTCATAAACAAGTTTGGCAGCATTTAAAATTCGCTTACCGTAAGGAGAAAACCTTGTGGGTGGTTGCGTAAGATTCATTATGCCACAAAACATTCTCCTTGCTTCTGCACCTTTTCCAATTGAACGCATAGTATACACAAACCTAGTATTTATTGTAGCAATTTTTGTTCTTTCATGAAAATTTGAAAAAGAGAATTCTACACGATATGGACAAGCAAAACATTTCAGGACAAACGTAATAGTCCAGACTTACCTTTTAAAATTTGCATGACTAAACCACTGTTGCACATTTTAAAATGAACTTCATTCTTGAAAACAAATGCAAGAATATTCAAATTCATAATTGTATTAATAATACCTACGCTATCATCAAAAGAAGAAAAACTCATTTAATTTGGGAATTTTCTTTTCTTTTGCACATGACTGCTTTGAGACATGTGCATGTCCCGCTTGAGCATTTGATTTACTATCAGTGGTACTTACTTTACTATTAATAGTATTCTTACGTGGATAATACTTACCTTTGAGTTTCTTGAAAACTTCTAGAGATCTTGGCATTTTTCAGAAAAAAAAAATTTCAAATTTCAAAAATTTTAACTATCGATAAACCATAAGCGCTCAATCAAAAAGTGTTCGAAAGCGCCAAAAATAAGTAAACAACCCTAACAGTTACACTTACAGTTATTCTACAGTTAATTTCGTGGGAATAAATAAAACAGATAATGGCTTTGCAAGCGCATTCCAGTTTTAAAAGGACAATATGTTTACATTTCTATCTGTCAAAGTGGGCGTGGCAAATCAGTTGATTATTTTTTAAAAAAACATTTTAAAATACTTCTAATTCATAAATCGACTAGTATGTTATATCATTGGAAAGGGCTTGATTTGAAGATTTTAGAAATATCAAAAACTCAAAATCGATTTCTCGAAGGTGTTTACCATACTGACTGACCTTCTGCTTCTAAAATCAAATGTTCCTGAAGTTATAGACAATGTGAAATTAGCACAAGAAAAACTTAAACGAAAACTGTCACTATTTTATTCAACTTCTGTATTTTTTTATAAATAATCCAATCATTTTTAAATTCGGTCAATCTGGTATCCTCCCCTCCCACTCCTTAATTATTTATATTTATTTACTTACACTCTTTCGGTCTTATCTCTACAAAGTATTCCGAGAGTATTAAACTATATTAGGAACATTAAACTAAATGAAAGATGATTAGCAACGTAATTTTCTTTAAGACATATATATATAACAGTTAAAATAAACAGCCCATTAGTTTCGATGATTTTTCCAACATTTGTGGCCGTATATCGGCAATAACACGGCGAATGTTGTCTTCTAAATGGTCAAGCGTTTGTGGCTTATCCGCATAGACCAATGACTTTACATAGCCCCACAAAAATAGTCTAGCGGTGATAAATCACAAGATCTTGGAGGCCAATTCACAGGTCCAAAACGTGAAATTAGGCGGTCACCAAACGTGTCTTTCAATAAAATCGATTGTGGCACGAGCTGTGTGACATGTTGCGCCGTCTTGTTGGAACCACATCTTCTAGACATCATGATTGTTCAATTCAGGAATGAAAAAGTTAGTAATCATGGCTGTATACCGATCACCATTGACTGTAACGTTGTGGCCTTCATCGTTTTTGAAGAAGTACGGACCAATGATTCCACTAGCCCATAAAGCGCACCAAACAGTCAGCAGTTTTTCTGGATGTAACGGTGTTTCGACATGCACTTGTGGATTAGCTTCACTCCAAATGCGGCAGTTTTGTTTGTTGACGTAGCCATTCAACCAGAAGTGCGCTTCATCGCTAAACAAAATTCGCTTATTAAAATAGGGTACAACGGCAATCTCGTTTTGTGCCCATTCGACGAATCTACGCCTTGCTTGATCATATTTAAAAATGTAATGCCACAAGATTATCTTTCGAATAAAAAAAAATTCCTGTCAATCGAACAATACATCGTTGTTTTATTGCAATTTAAAGTTCTATACCTCTAAAAACATCTTTAGATTATTAGACATGATAGAATTTAAATCGATAACAAGAAAATTTTTACATCCGTCTCTACATTTTTGTCAGATATAGTGGAGAACTTCGTTTTCCAACTGTTTGTATCATCAAACTTTCCCAATAACGTTGCAAAACTGGTTTTCTTTCTACAAAATATTTTTTTTCAAAGATAGAGATGTAAAAGTACATTCCCTTTAGCATCGTCAAAAAAAGGAATAGAGGGAAAAAAACGTTCTTGAAGAAAAATGCTTTTGAAACATTTTTTTTCCTTTATCGAATGAATACTAATTCCTCTTTTCATGGATGAAAACCGGAAAATATTGTTAGATTCTTCTGTCACTTCAACGAAGAAAAGAAATCTACATAGAAAATGCTTACTCTCTAGGTCAGGGGTGGCGAATCTTTATGGATCAACGTGCCATTTTTTCTAAAGAAGTGCTTGGTGGGGTACAGACGTGCCATCAAAATATTTTGACTAGTGATTATTGGGTAAATAGTAAAACTAAATACTAACAACACAAAACTATACTTACTTCGAAAAAATATCTTTTTCACTGTATAGTTAGAAATGTTTTATTTATACGTGTAATTCAAATTAAAGTAACATAAGTGTAACATCTGTTTTGCAGATTGGATGACAAATAACTTATATTAGGATTGTAAGGTGTTACTTTTAGTAGACTGCTTGCTGAATTGGAGTCATCTGCAAAATGGTTTCTAAGCAATTAATTATTTTTGTTTTAACAAGAAGATTTGTGATTTGTTTAAAAATGCCGTTTTACAGACGATGTTCTGCATACCTCTATTCCAGAACATAAAACACACACGGCTCTGTCACCTTTACTAATAATGTTATGTTCCTTGGTCCACCAAATTTTAAATTCTTTGTTACACTAACTGTCTTTCACTTGCTGTTCTTTTCCTGAACTAGCCTTTTTAAATATCAATTAAAAATCCTAAATATAACACAAGTAAACTTTAAAATACAGTTGTGTCAATGAAATTGACTATGCTATACGCGTAGACAAACTTTACATCATAAGCAATTGTAGTCTGCGACGTTACTAAGGCAAAAGACAATAACGTACGAATGTGCTTCCCGCCGCCTCGCAACCGTAATACTTCATAGTGAACTTTGAAATGAAATGCAAATCATCTTTATCATCGGTGTGCCAAAAATATTCTTTCACGTGCCATCAAACGCACGCGTGCCACTGGTTCGCCATCCCTGCTCTAGGTCTATTTTAAACATATTGTGTAAACAGCAAATGCACTTGAATATTTGAAAAGCACATGGATTGGTAATGCAAGCAATTTTCATGCGTGCATGTGTATTATTTCAGAGAATTTTTTTCACATGCTATAAGGAGAGTTATTCTTCTAAATGTATATGTTTTAAAAATTTCGTATTAAATTTACCTAAAGGTATTTTCGGTACATTTATTTAGTCCCTTAGTTGGAAGGTAGAAACTTTGCTTCGTAAGTCATAATTGTATTTAAAAACCGCCTACCCCTGGACCTTGTAGGGGTTAGTGGCACTGTCTGCTGTGCCGTAGTACCTGGCTTCAGATCCTGGAAAAGGCATGGATGTTTGTAACTTTTTAGTGCCAATGTGGCATGAGGTTATCTTTAAATATTCTTTGAACCGTGAGTCATCTGGTGAGGAAGAAGGGGAAGAAACGTGAGAGGTCCCTGATTACCCCCTTCCCCTCAGGATGTTCTCTCTCAAAATTGGGATGAACCGAGGCAAATCATACTTGCATGTTGCGATTAGCGAAAGGAGTAAAAATTAGCACTTTAACACGATGAATTCCATGAGCCTCGATCTAAAACTGTTGATCATATGGCATTAGCAACAACACAACAGCGAAAGTAGCCTAAATATGTAAATTTTAATATAAATAACATAATAAATTCTGAAATAAGAAAATAGATGAATTTTTTTTTATCATTTGTTTCAACATATTTTTGAATTTGGTAAAATTGAAACATATTTTATAAATTTTCATTAATGTTTACAATCTAATTTATATTCTTTTTCAGAAATTCTAATTCTTATTGCAAACTGCTATTATATTTTTGAACTAATGAATCTCAAAACCTGTTTAAGGTTATTAATGAAGTTCCTTCAACGTCTCATTTTTTTTCCCGACAGTATTTTTATCCTCTGTAGATTAATCCTTAAAGTGTGAAATTGCAAGCCGTCATCTGAGCAGATTCGCAATAAATTAACACACACAACTTTTATTCCGCTTTGAAAAGTGTAAGGAACGGTGTAAGGTAACGTTCGCTACCGTACACGCATTGTAAAAAGCACAATTGTGTTTTAGTTGAAATTTTAAAAAATTCTGTATTATATGTTACGATTTTAGTTACAATATCAAAAATTTGCTACAATATCATAAACATTTTTAAGAAAATAGCCACTGCAATGCATAATTTTGCTAAAGAAATATGTTATTACAACTGGTATGGAGTGTTATCTAAACTGGAATTTTCTTAAAGGCAATGAGCCTTAAGATACAGAACTTGTATAGATACTTGTACAGGTACTTGTACAGATATTTTTACAGATACTTGTACAGATACTTGTAGATACAGAATATTACATCAAAATTAAATCTTTCTGCATAGATATTTTACATTGTAAGAGTAGAGTGGCCAAATCTCTGAATAAAACCTGTTACGTATATTTTTGTAAGGGACAAACAAAGTCTCTGTCTTATCGCAGACAACATACAAGCACATTCTGAACTCAAGATGATGACTGGTTGTTGGAGTACAGAAGTTGTTTTTTTCTTCTTAAAGAAGTTTTTATCTCCTATCGTAAATACTTGGGAATTCGTGATATATTAATATTAAAAAATATAACCCAGAGGTTCATTTTATAGAATCACGGAAATTTCCAGAAGGGCCAACGCCAAAGACTTCTAGAAGGTTCTTTTCCAATATAATGTTTCACCAGATTTTTCACTAATGCAATTAAAGTCCCTAATCCTTAGACCCTGCCTACATCTCGAGGGTTTCTATAATCATATTCAATTCATCCTGGAAAGTGTTTTTCTGTGAGACTCCTTTTACCGCATACAGTGTATAATAGCAAGGAAAACAACATATACTTGATTAGTCTCAATACGATTAATTTCCCTGAAGTAACAGATTATATACAATGGTGGCAAAAAGTCGTAAAGACACTTTTTTGCTTAATTTTGAGTTTGACTTACTTGTTCGTTTTGCGCGGCACGGGCAGTATATCGGCACATAGTAATACAGAAGAAAATAACAAAACTTCTTCCGAAAAGGAAAGATAGTAGCATAAAAGAGAAGCCAAGTGTCAGAACGGAAGCTTTAAATTGTCTTGTTCTTGTGTGTGTGTGTGTGTGTTTATAATAATGTATAACTTGAAATAAATTTACGTTTCTATGAATAGAGATTTTTTTGTGTGTGGGCCCACTTACAGTTAAACCTTCTTTGTTTGGCTCAAGTTAGCTTTTGAGTTTCATACCCTTGGTGTAGAGAATGCACCTACATTGTTGTACGCAGTGATTCTCAACCATTGTGCCGCAGCACTTTTGTGTGTAGTCAAATTTTTGGAAACTTATTAATCATACTCTGAGAAAAAATAAATTCAGGAACTGAATCATTTGGCCGTTTTATAGAAATAAACTATAAAGGTATTTGTCGTATATTTAACTTATCATTTCGCTGATAGATACAAAAAAGTAAAAAAGTGAAATCCTTTTAAATTTGTTTTATTGTTAGTGTGCCGCCAAATTTTGAAATTGTTAAAAGTGTACCGCAACAAAATAAATGTTGATAATCCCTGGTTGAGCGAGTTAAAGCTTTGTAAAAAGCTTTTTTCACTCGCAAGAATCTGGAGTTAGAGGGCGCATATCTTAAAATATCTAGAAAAAACATTAGACAGCCCAGCGAATACTTGCTATTTTAGAATGAAAGCAGGTGATGAGATTTAGCTCTTCTTACCGATATTATGGGACATTAAAACAATTTAAATTTAAGATTACAGAGAAAAGATTGTATTTTTTTCTACCCTAGTGAATCACATACCTTTTTTCGTGGATAAATCTTAGCTTTCTTTTTGCCTTTATTTTGGGTGAACGATATTTACGTTATTTGATATTTCAAGTTAATGAAGGAAATATCTACCAAATTTTACAGTGTTCCGAGATGTGGTAGATTTACAAATTTAATGTCCATTTTTGCAGGATTGTTTCAATGCTAGTTTTCATGATTTTCAAGAAGATAATATATAAAAAAATGCAGATTTTTTTACAAATCCTTATTTAATTTCTCTGCAAAATGTCAATTGCTAACCACCTGAAATTAAAATCGAAATTATCTTATACGGCTCGACACTACACAGAAAAGCAAGTGTTAGGAATTATATTGAATTTTGGAAATTTGTATTAAGAAGATAATTTTCATATTTACACGATTTGTTATTCAGATATTGTTGTAGATTTAAATTGACAGGAATTTCCGAACAAATGTTTCTTTCCTATAGTGAACATTACACACAAAATAAAAATATCAATCAAAAATGACTGAATAGATTAACAATAAAAATTTAAGCTTGTGGTTTGGTCTAATTTGTTATATTGTTTTTTAAATTTCCACTACTTAGACGCATTAAAAATTTGCACTTCTTTCTCTTTTGAGAAAAAAGTTACATATTAACTCTATAAATAACATTTTTTTCTCCTTTTCTTTTGTTCGAAAAGTAGGAAGTGGCATGCTCAATTATTTTTTATCTGAAAATGGCACTCTACCTAAAAAGGTTGGCCACCCTAGTTTAGTGCGTGTGTCGCATGAGAGCACTCTTAAATATTAGTGAGTAGCTTACACCAACCTCACGAGCCACAAATCTATTTGTGAGGTTGATGGAAGAGTAAGAGACGTGGATGATCCTGACCACCCCCAGGGTGTTTGTTCTCTCTCAAACTTGAGGTGAACTGATCCAAATCATGCTGTCACCTGCATACTGCTTAAAGCTGCGAATAACGAAAGGAGTAAAAACTAAGCCTTTGCCAAGAGGAACTCCATTAGCCTTTATCTGAAACTGTTGATCACAGGTATAGCATTATCAACAACTCAACAACAAAAAAAGACTAAATGTAAATTTTCGTATAAGTAACAGAGTAAGCTCTTGAATAAGTAAACAAATGTAATAGCATTATTTTGTATTATTATTTATTTGAAAATATTTTTAAATATAGTAAAATGGAAACATATTTCATGAATTTTAAGTAAAATTTACAGAATAGTTTATAAACTTTTTCTGTAATTCCAGCTACTATTCTTGTCTGATTGTATTTTTAAACTAATCAATCTCAAAGTCTATTTCAGTTTATTGATGGAGATCTTTCGGCGTTTCTTTTTTCTTGCACTATTTGCGTAAGCACTTTTATCCTTCTCTGCAATTCAGCTTATTCCTCAAGGTGCGAAATTACACAAGCTGTCCTCTGAATGGATTTGCAATAAGTTAACCCGCACTGTCTTTTATACAGCGTTGAAAAATTTAAGGAACGATCATATTGCTTCGAGTTAATTATAGCTACCGTAAACCCACTGAATAAAAATTCCATTTTGGATTTGCAGGGAAATATTTAAAAATGATGTATCCTCTAATAAGATTACAATTACAAATCATAAACGTTATTCTGAAGAAAATGGTCATTGTTATAAATAACTATGCTGAAGAAATATAAGTTATTAGAGCTGATATAGAGAATTATGTAGACAGGAATTTTTTAAAAGCAATGGACCATATATAGCAGATATATCTACGTTCCTTTTTCTTGCATCACTATTTAAAAGTTTAAGAACCATGCTGCAAAATTTCTGAAAATATCGTATTATATTTATTTTCGTAGAAGGCAGGTTGAGTCTCGCTTTCTTATCACTGACAAAGCACAAGCAGATTCTGAACTCGAGGTGTTGACTGGTTTTAGAGCACTTGATTTTATAAAGAAGTTTTTTTATCCCCCTTTCGTGAAAATTTGGGAGTTGAGCATGATTAAATGGAATTTTCCATGATTGTTGAAAATGTTAAGATTAGAAAATAACGCAGAGGTCTCACATGGCCTCACGAAAATTTTTAGAAGGCACGAAGTTTTTTGCCGAACTGGTAGCCCTCTGCTCACATATTCCAGGGTTTCCATAATCTTATGCAGTTGATACTAGGAATTGTTTTATGTGTGCAACTCTTTTTCCTAAAACAATGTAGAACTGCACGGAAAACAACATACTTGATGGATTTCAATAGTATTAATTTCACTGATGTAACAAATTATATATATTTTAATTATTTATTATTAATTTGTAAGATGTTCATCAAGTTATTTCAATTTTTTTATCATTATTAATGATGCATTATTTCATTTTCTCAAATAGGTTGTCTATAGAAAAGTCATTCTACTCCACTTCTGTAAATAAATCGATTGAAAAATCTTACACAATTTTAAAACTATAGATAAGTGTATATGTTTGATAATTTTAATGAATTCTGAAGAAAATGATTAATTCTAATGAGTTCTTCTATTAAAGATATTTTGTTCATTATTATAAGTGGAAAAGGGAATGTTGGGCACATTTAACCTTGGAAGTTAATAGTTCTACCCCCCTTCAGTCTAGATGCAGAAATTGTGGAGGTGGAGATAGAGGTCGTCGCCATCTATCGTCCCTTCGGGGAACTTCGCCGAGCTGCAATCGTTCACCTGTATGGTGCTCAAGGCCAACGACAGGCGTACCCTTCTAGCCCATGCCACGATGAATTTTCGTGGGCCTCGATCGGACTGTAGACAGGTGGCATCAGACAAACAACAACAACATATTAAAAAATTTCTCCGAGCGGGTGGTGGATGTTTAGTTTATATCCACATGCGTTAATTGAAGGTTAAACACATAAAAATCAATACAGATGACAGCACAATACCTTTTTTGCACTTCATGACCTCCGATGGGTAGTTAAAAACAGTTTTTCTTGGTGTAAATCTACAAATTGTATTTTGATCACTATAAAAATAAAATTTCTAATCTTTTGAAAAAAAATTTCTGATCTTAAGTATACGTTACTCTCATATGAATGAATTAAGCCAATGTGCAATTAAAAAAAGTTTTTATTTAGGTTTTTGGAAAGTATTTATATGTGGATAGAGGTTCTACCCACACACTGCCCACATAGAACAGAAAAATGACATAGAAAATTTTCCCTCTTCCTCTATTCGAGAGAGGCCTTAGAAACACGTAAAAAAGTTGGGGGGATATAAACAAACTTTGTTTGCAATATGTGGCACGAGATTATTTAGCTCAAAAATCTTTCATTATATTTTTTGTGCTCGGAGAAAACTTTTACATATTTGTGACGAATCTGTACGGAACCTTTCCACTAATCTTCTTAGGCGTCTTTTAGGGGAGTATAAATTCGCGTTTATTTCCAATCAACTTCAAAAAGATGAATGGGATATTCAAATGAGATAAGGTATTTAAGTCGAGCGTTGTGAGATAGCAAGGTAGATGATGGAAGGCTATTTAGCTAGTAACTTTAAACGCATTTTTAGAAGATTCAAGGAGATTAGATTCGTGAAGACGTCGTGCTGCTTGACGTACCAGAAAGCTGATATAAGCCAGCGGTAAATATAATTTACGTACACTTAAAATAAGCGTCAGTTTAAGCGACTTAGTTAAAGTTAATGAAAGTTAAGAATTCGAGTACGTGTATTTCTCGGATCTCCTATTTCGGTAGACCTTACTTGATCTTGAGCTTAATTATTAATTAATTGCATTATTAGTAATTTAATTTAATATAAAGGCAAATCCCTTTAAGTAACGTAACATTATAAAATTATATGTTATCAGAGATTTTTTTTGAGAAAATTATATTAATAAATAAATATTATTATTATTCAAAATGGCTCTTAGTGGTTCTTTGCCTCAAATTAATCTTGGCGTTCAAGGTGAGACCCAAGGGGGTCCACACATATTATTGAGGCACATAAAATACTTTGAATACTTTTTACTTATAGTTGTGTATATACCGGGTGGGCAAAAAGTCCGTAAAAACTTTAAAAATTCATAAAATCCGGAGAAATGAACGAAAATAAAAACTGTTTGCAGGATCAGCATTAGTATGTCACGGGATTTTTTTTAAGCTAGAAAAAAATAGTTCGAAAATCATCCGGTAGGTGGCGCTGTTACAAGCGTCTGTGGTGTAAATATGCAAATTAGACGGCTATAAAAACCTTTGCTCTCAATGAATCCACATTCATTTCCCCATTACATACAGTGAATGTGAACAAGGATGCTCAGTGCGCCAGATAAAGCTTTGTTGGTGAGGTTATTTTACATGAACCAGGAATCAGCGACTATTGCCTTGCTTAAATTTCGAGTTCAGAAAAATGTGAAGAGTGGAAAAGGCCCTTTAACACCTGCAGGTATCTTAAAGTTTGTTAAACGTTTTGAGGAAACAGGAAAGTTGGAGGATCGAGCACGAGCCGGACGACCATGCTTGAAAGAAGCACGTGTAACCTTCATTGCTGTCGAAATGGAAGCGATTGCGTCCGAAGCAGCTTCAGGGACCAACAGTGCTCGTGAAGCTGCCAGACGATTGGGCTTACCACCATCATCTGTTCGCAATATTCTTCGTCGAATCCTCCAGCTGTACCCATACAAATCGTAATCGTGCCATGAACTTTTGCCAGCAGATACCGCACAGAGGGAAGCATTTGCGAAGTGGGCCTTCTCTAAAATGGAACATGACATTTCTCGCTTCATGGTGACGTTAACAACCATAACTGTCCCATTTGGGCGACTCTCTAATCCACGTGAGTACACACAGAAGCCATTGCATTCACCAAAAGGGACAGCATGGTGTGGTTTCACGGGTTCATTTATCATAGGACCCTTCTTTGAAACGCAGTGCCCAGTAAATGGATGGATGACGGAAGCGGTAAATGCTCAGCGTTATCTAACGCTTCTGCGGGAGACTGTCGTGCCATGTTTAATTCAACGAGGTCAGATTGCGAATGTCACGTTCATGCAGAATGGAGCAACCAGTCACATCCGCTAATCCGGTTAAGGCAGTGCTTCTCAAACTTTCAATACTGGC
>BMAU01011892.1:0-11804 GCA_019973935.1 Trichonephila clavipes | reverse complement strand
CTCAAACTTTCCAGCTCACTGGCGCCCCCTTTTCGATCACAATTTTTTCCGCGCCCCCCTTATACATTAATAATTGAACTGAATGCAGTAATAATGCGCTTTGACGCTAAAGCTACAATGAGGCGATCTTATTGCTTACATAAACCAAGCCTACACCAGGTGATTAGTTATACATAAGTATTAAATTTTTGAATGACTGACTTTTAAGCAAAAATAATAGTTAAATAAAATAATAGGATAGTTCTTATGTTATTTTTCGCTTTCTCTGAATTTTTTAAATTGAACATATTGCAAAATGCGCTAGCTGCTTAGAAGACAAAATATAGATATCACTGCTGAAATATAGGGGGAAAGAACTCGGGGACAGAGTCGTTTCTGATCACTAAGCATTCCTTATAAAACTTTGAACTTCCCAGACGAGCAAGCTCATGGGACGTCATTAATACTTATTAAACTTGTTCTTAATTTTAGTGATTAATTAATTAGTTATAAAATATTCTGTTGCAGAGCACTGATAAATTAAAAAGTATACCGGCTGAAGTTGCCCGCTCTTTGCGCGGAGGTTCATGTTACTTAAAGAGAAAATAAAAACATTATTGATATAATGAAAAACTGAATTATAAGGGAAGCAGGCAAAAGATTAGCTCGGCAATGTTGCTACAAGGAACGCGCTCTAAAATGATTTTGGAAATCGTTGCTCAGATTATAACTGGTTTTAAGCGAATTGTGATTGTGAAGCCTACACTCTTTGAGAAGCAGCATTTATATAATTGATGTTAAACGAGTAGCAGGCACACAGGAATTTTCAAGGGGGTCCGGGGTCGAGAAGTTCATTTTCCAATCTATGTCTCAGGTTCCTTTTGACTTAAATCGCACGATTTTCGGGAACTAAAGAACACAGTAAAAGAAGCGCTAATTCTTGAATAAATAGTTAGCGATGAGGTAATAAGATTAGTCATTGAATAACAAATACTTTTAACTAAATTTTGCGTTACTATAAACTTCAGAGTTATAATCAATCGGAGAAAATCAAGAGCTTTGGGGGGACCATCCCATGCAGTGATGCACCACTGAAGCTTTAAATAATGACCAATATATATAAAAATCGATCGATGAGAGAATAATTGGAATTATTTTTAATATTTAAAGCGAAGAAAGACTTCAACGTGCTTTTAACCCGGGAGCAGGCGCACTCGATACGGTCAGGGTTATTGAGTCACCCCAATCCTTTTGATGGCTTTGTTGCTACACGATACAAATCATGATTCCAGTGAGTAGTTTAATTACGAGTAAAGTTTAGCAACTCTGCTTTCAAGGACTTTTCTGAAATTTTCTTTGGTAATAATGGATAAGCAGCTTTGCCAGGAATTATAACTTGATTTTCGTAATCTGCTGTGTGTCCGCGCGACCACTTCCGGGTAAAAAGTGTATTCATTTATGCTAATGATAATAATGATATGTTGCTGCTAAAGAAATTGTGTGAAAACGTTTTTCGTTGCATGCTTACATAATGATGTTGAGAATATTTATAAGAAATATGTCATGTGGCCAAGTAATCCCTCATGTGCATGTGCGTGTGTGTGTGTGTGTGTGTGCTCTCCGTGGTTTTCCAAGAATCGCCAAAACTTTCTTTTGCATGGGAAAAAGCGCGGCAGAGGAACACATAGAGAGAGGGTCATAGCTAACTGTACCAATAACTTAGAAGGTCAAACGAATTACAGCTATAATGTGCAGTATTTCAAAAATAATGACAGTGATGAATTTTTTATGTTCCTAAATTTTTCGATTCTGGGTCTAGGATCTGTTTTCTCTGAAAGAAGTAGTATGTTAGAGTTAAAAAAAAGCGTAATAAAAAATCTCTCATCGTAGGATTACAGCAAATCAAAATAAAAGTTTTTATTTGGTTATGGGATCAAGATAACTAATTAGGTATTGGAAGAGAGTTTTTACTTTTTGCTGACAATATCCCTGCGCCTATCACATTATATCAGAGTAAAAGGTACATTTTTATTATGTCTGAGAAGTATTTTTGTTTTTAATTCATTCCAGTAAACTAATTATTTTAAATCTTTTATTTTCGATATGCTCGCGCCCCCTCGTAAGGTCATCGCGCCCCCAGGCGGCCTCTTGATTTGAGAAACACTGCATTAAACGGTTCTATATGCTCCACATTATTGGAGTTTCGGTACATAATGTTTTCGGGGCCCTGTTAATTGGTCTGTAGCCAGTTTCTCGAACTATTAGCTATTCTCCCAGACTATGAATTTAACAGCTTTAGTCTTTTGACTACAATAAGTACTGTAGACAATTTTTTTCTGTGCTTATATAGGGTGTTTAGAGGTATAGAACTTTAAATCGCTGTAAATAACGATGAATTATTCATTGACATGAATTTTATTTTATTCGAAAGATAATCTTGTGGTATTACATTTTAAAATATGATTTCTGGCATAGGACTGCCACGGCTGGCTCGGATGTAGTCCAATCTGGATCCAATTTTCGATGACTTTCAACATTTGTGGCCGTATATCGGCAATAACGCGGTGAATGTTGTCTTCCAAATGGTCGAGCGTTTGTGGCTTATCCTCATAGACCAATGACTTTATAGCCACAGAAAATAGTCTAGCGGTGTTAAATCACAAGATCTTGGAGGCCAATTCACAGGTCAAAACGTGAAATTAGGTGGTCACCAAACGTGTCTTTCAATAAATCGATTGTGGCACGGGCTGTGTGACATGTTACTCGTCTTGTTGGAACCACAGCTCCTGGACATCATGATTGTTCAATTCAGGAATGAAAAGTTAGTAATCATGGCTCTATACCGATCACCATTGACTGTAACGTTGTGGCCGTCATCGTTTCTGAAGAAGTACGGACCAATGATTCCACCTAGCCCATAAAGCGCACCAAACAGTCAGTTTTCTGGATGTAACGGTGCTCTCGACATACACACTTGTGAACCAGCTTCACTCCAAATGCGGCAGTTTTGTTTTGTTGACGTAGCCATTCAACCAGAAGTGCGCGTCAAATCGCTAAACAAAATCTGCACATGAAAATCGGGAACAATGGGAGCAGTCCTCGCCTTTGGGCCCCGGAGTGTACAAGCGTGTATATAAGGCAAACAAACACATATATAACTCAATTAACGAAACAGATATGAACAACAAGGAGGAAATGTTTTAAATTAACCCCTTATTTCATGAAATTTAAGAAAAGCTTAAATTTGTAATTAATGACTAATATTAAACTTAAAAATATTACAGCTTTTTGCTGGCATGACTGACAGAAGCTTTCTTGTGGCAGATCACAGTGCAGAAAAAAAATTTCCGAATCTTTAACTTTGCTTGGATGAAAATGTTACTGCTTGTTTGTCTCTTTTTATCAAACAAATACCAATTAATCTTATCTAAAAGCACATCCTGGAAAATAAAGATTTTTGATTTGCCTTAAAAGCAAAATAAAAAGAGATTGACAGCAGATAAAGAATATCTTAATTCCTTCCACTGACTGCGAGGTCTTCTAAATGGAATAAGGATTTAAGCTAAGAATATGACTATGATACTGTTATGCCCATTCTCTAAAAGTGGCTAAACTATGCAAAACCAATAATTATGTGGTTTCTAACAAATGTTAAGATAGAGAGAGAGAGAGAGAGAGATTATAGCTCTATTTGAACTCATGATAAAAACCTTGTGTGAATTTATGGAAATAATATCCTTCACCATTATTAATATTTTTTCCAGGTTACTTCCTACATTTGAATCTTTTAAAAAGTCATTTTTTAATTCAGTAATATAACAAGCTTCGCCTAGACCAACCATCTGAGCGATAATACTCATGCACCCCAGCGTCGAATGCTCAAGTATACTGGGATGGACGCAGTAAAACGCCTTGGCCCTCATGCGGCTGTTGCGCCACTGAGTTTGAGTTTATTATAAGCCAAACGACCAAATAGTAAAACTTCATTTTCATTTTGTATTCCGTTTTGGTTATAAAAATGTATTTTGGAAAAAGCAATCCATCCTTAGATTTAATAAACTTATAAATTGGTGGATGCTCAAATACAGGAAAATTCATAGCTATAAGTTAATAAAATTAATTTGATTATAACTCAGAAAACTCGGGGTTTTGTTTCTAAAATGTATTTGACGGTGGGAGTACAAAAAAGCATTAATATTCACACAAACACACAAATACAAATAACTTAATTATTTTTCACAATCTAATGTGCTACTTTAGTTTAACGTAAATTTGATTTAAAAGTTTAACCAGTACGCTTTGATATAATAAAACACAGAATTGTACCTAGCCTAACTGAAACAAAAATTAAGTACTCGAAATGTGGCAATTTTATAAGCTTTAGTTTTTCTTAACATATGCTTGCGAACTTAATAAACTTCGAAAAGTTTAAAAAATACATTTCTAACAGAAGGAATTTTAAAAGATATGCTTAAAATATTATAGAATTTAGCGAGAAAGGAATATTATTCATTGATATACATTGAGATTATTTTTAAAATATATATTATATTTTTATGCTGTATTTTTGAGGTTACTTCCCAAAGTCAATTAGCCAAGTTTTTTTAACTGCCGCATTAGACAAAGACCAAAATTATCTCAGGAGCCACTTTCTTTACATGCAAGCAAAACAGAGAAAACAAATTTAAAGATGTTATTAAAATGTGTTTCATAATTTAAAATGTCTTTATATTTCTCTCATTTTGTTGTTAAACTTCAACACAATCAACATGTTTATTTTTTCCATTCTAAAATTTATTTCCGAAATATAACATTGAAGATAATTATTTATAGTCTAAATCTATTAATATTCAATTTAACACTGCATAGGTTATATTTACTAAATTTTTAGCCTGACGAAATACAATGCAACGAAGTTACTTTTAAAAAGCTTATTTTCACGAAACGACTTTTTGGTACGTAATGCAAAAAAGTATTTTAGCTTTTTAATCCAGGCAGATAATTTCTCAGATATTTTGTCTTGGAAAAATATAATTAAATTTTAAGACGCAGAAAATGATCTGTATAAAATAAGTTAACCTAAATTACCATTCAGAAATTTATTAAAGAATATTTAAATTTTAATTCTTTGTTTTGTCAATCGAAGTGTTGCGCAACAATCGTTTGATAGTGAGTGTGGTTCAAATTTTATTTTTGTGCACTGCAGAGTTTATTAAATAGGCTCTTAATGAATTATTTAAAGAGGAAGTGCATGCTATCAAATATTTTATCACCGAAGGTAGTATTTGAATTAAACAACACCTTCATATCTTAAAAGCTCTCCATAGGTACAAATTGAAACACAAATTTCCGTCAGAAGAAACATCGTACATCCAATATCCGAGAACATCCTTTCTATTAGTCATTGACAATGGAAAAAGGAAAAGTATTTGAAATAATCCTTTTCGATACAATTCATTTCTTATTTTTAATGCATGCATTTGGGGTTCATGTAATAAAAAAAAGACTTTAATAGTCAGTGTTATATTCGAAGATAGCTACAAATTAGTAGGTTTTGGGACTGCTCGAACAAAGATAGTCGTTTAAATCGGATATTTTATGTTAATTTGACACGAGACACAAATGAGATCAAATTTATGAAAAAGGTGTAAAAATTAGAAGAAATAATATAAATAATTATAATAGTTATAGCTGTTATAATACTTATTAAAAATCTAGTGGATGAGTATGTATAAAAAAAGAGTGAATATGAAGATAGGTATAACAGTAAAAACTTTTATGTGAAATTAGAAGGCTTCTAATACGGACTTATAAATCAAATGTAAAGGTGAACTTAATAAAATTTGTCTAAATACATTTAAAACAAGAATCACAAAATTACATAAGTTGTATCTGGATGATGATTTGATTTTTCAATTAAATAGATTTTGGTTTATGTATAGAGTTGTGTCTTTCTTCAAAAGGTTTTTATATTTTGATTTCTCAGCGCCTAATAAAATGCCTTCAAAAATAAATAATTACTATAAAGGCATACATAAAATAACTTCATATTCATCTTCCTCTATTAGATTTACATATCTATGTTTATACATATCTATATACATTTCACTTTATTTCACATGGGCCGTGTGTAACCTTGTGGTTAGAGCATCGGACTGTAGACCGGAAGGCCTGGGTTCGATGCCTGATGCCACCAAATACCCTCCGAGTACACACGGAGTACGTGCTCGTTAAATCAGTGGGTCTAAAAGTATTGTGGGCTGAATCACGAGTGCAGGATACTGGAGAATATTTCCCCTCTCTTCCAGTTCCATGCCAAAATTGTGGAAGTGGAGATAGGGGGTGTCGCCATCTATTGTCCCTTCGGGGAATTTCTTCGAGCTAAATCGTACTATCACCTGTATGGTGCTCAAGGCCTAAGCCAACGACAGGCGTACTTCTAGCTCCTTGCCACGATGAATTTCGTGGGCCTCGTTCTGACTACGTCAGACAGTTGGCATTAACCACAACAACATAACTTTACTTCATTTACATCTGCCATTTATAGATCCTTCTATGAAAGTGTAAAGGTATTTTGTGGTGCCAGATACATTATTTTAAGTTTATAATGGTTGCATGTCATTTAATATATATATATATTTAAATATATTCATAGTTAACTAAAAAATACAATAAAATAGTACATTTAAAAAATACATTTATTCTTATACATAATTGTTGCACATTGCGGCTTATAATTACATCAATGCTTAGAGATATGGAAAGATTTAATTTAATATAAGATGTGTATATTACATCTTTTACTATTATTTATTACATTTAAAATTAACTAAAATTGATTTAAGAGTTAAATGTAAATTCTTAATAATAAAGCAATAGTTTTCAAATGCATTTATAAACATAAAATGTGTAAGAGTTTCAGATTAAGGATATACTAACATAAATAAGAGTACAATATCAAGCATATGCACAAGGAGCAAAGAAAAATTAACAAAGAATGCTGAGAAAAACACATATTAATATAATACTATCAACAGTTGAGAAGTCAGCATCTCGTAATTAAAAATATACAAATTTGATTGGTTCAGAAAATGTTAACAAATTAAAAAACAGTGTTAACATGTTAAATTTTTCATTAATACCAATTAAAAACACGTTAAATGTTTTTTTAAACGTAAAAATTACAGAAATTCCATAGAAAACTAGGATTTCAAGTCTAGAATAGTTTGAAAATAGTTTAAATTTAAATATTCATTAGTCAAAAAATATGAGCACTTTGAATTGAAAATACTTTTAAATATTTTCTAAGCATGTACAAAGCAAACATTTCCTTGACTCAAAAGAAATATTGAATACAAAATGTCATGAAAGCTTTTCTCGTCGATGAGAGGCGAAATGTCTGCTTCAATGTGTCCTCAAGACCCCATATAACAAAGAAACATTTATTTATAATTTTGTTCGCTATTGAGGCTAACTTCAAAACCTTTTTTCGAAGGTTATTTAAGATAACTTCTGCCATAAATGGGGACAGGAGCCAAAGCACATCCGCCAATTTCTTCAAATAGTCTGTTTTAGTCACAACATCAGCATGGCATGATTGAATCTTCTCCTTATGGTCCTGAGTGAGTGAGTGAGTGTTGGGTTTTATGGCACAAGAGCCAAATTTGGCTATACTGCGCCACACGTTTGTTAAAAGAATAAAACCATGTAAAAATACACATGAAAAATACAATTACATAAAAATAATTATTATATATGTGCATGCCTGCACGCACATATATAAAAAATAAAGTTAAAGTTAAAACATTTGAAAAAGTCAAATTAAATATAAAAATCCAATTCTTCTGATAAAAGCAAATAGGTTTTGGTGGGGTATTTCTCCCACCAAGTCAGGTAAAGTTAAATGTGATGAATTAAAAAAGGTGATGCGATAATTATTAAAAACAGGACAATCTATTAAAATGTGATGAACAGTGTAAGAGACATGGCATGAAGGACATTCAGGAGCACGTTCTCCAAACAACAAATGCCTGTGTGTGAAGCGAGTATGGCCAATGCGAAGACGAGTCAATTTGACATCAGTTCTTCGCATTGGCATCACAGGCCATGCTCCTATGACAGGTTTCACAGAGTGCAGTTTGTTATCCAACTGCTGACTCCATGATTCCTGCCAGATCTTAAAAATATGATGCATGATGACGCGCTTCATATCCGATAGCGGAACAGCTAGCGGCAGATGCGTCGTCGCCGACTTTGCCGCGCTGTCCGCTTGCTCGTTGCCTATGATTCCTACGTGACTTGGTAGCCAGCAAAAACACGATATCGAGACCCTTGCTGTACAGTCGACTCGTAATGTCGAGTATTTTACAAACCACTGGATGGCATCGATCGTTATAGTTTTCAAGCGCTTCTAGTACACTCATGCTGTCAGTATAGATGCAGTATTTACGGGGCATAGTGGAGTCGATTAATTGAAGTGCACGGTAAATGGCGACAGCTTCGGCAGTGAAAATGCTGCAAGAAGTGTCGAGCCTATAACCGTGCATAATATCTTCAATCACGACTCCACAGCCAACGTAATCTGCACGTTTCGAACCATCAGTGTAGATGGCCGAATAACGACTATACTGACTGCGGTGGTAGGCGAAGACGCGTTGAAAGACGACCGGCGCTACAGTGGATTTACTGTAAGTGGCAAAAGGGTTGATATAATGGAACCGTGGCGTATTCCAAGGTTGGAATAGGAAAAGGTTCCTTTGCTGGATATGCACGTTAGGTAGGTCGAGTTCAGAAATATGAAGCTTCATCCTATCCATAAACGGCCGGATGTTAGACGGCCGTGCATCATAAAGTTCCCTTCATGCTGGTACTCATATACCCATTCCCGCAGAGGATGTGAAGGCACGGACAAGATCTTAAAATAAAACGCAGAGACAGCTTCCTCCGCCGAAGATCTAGAGGAAGATGATTACAGCAACATAGAGAATCTGCACCGGTGATGTGAAACGCACCCGAGCAGATTCTCAGTGCCATATGGTGGACGGGTCAAGTTTTTTGCAGAGTAGAGTTGCACGCTGATCCGCATGCAACATCCGTAGTCGATGCGAGAGAGTACGATTGCCTGATACACTCGGAGTAATGATGTTCGATCGCCCCAAGAGGTGTTTGACAACACCTTTAAGAGGTTTAAAGACTTTTCACACCTCTTCCGCAAATGTAAAATATGCGGAAGGAAAGTGAGCCGGCGGTCGAAAAATTACCCGAGAAATCGTACGTCGGGGACCACGGGAATTTGTACATCACGGATGCGTATTTCGGGTCGGGAGGACACCCCCGCTTGCGGAAAAGTGCACGCAGCAACTCTTGCTCGCAGAAATACTATGACCGTTGGTGTCGCACCATTTTAAAATGCTGTTGACGGCAGTTTGCAACTGCCGTTCAATCATGCGCATATCTGAGCCTTCACAACTGAGCTGCAAGTCGATCGTCCACATAAAAAGAAGCTGTGTATAAAGGCGATAAAACATTTAAAATGGGTGAAATATGACAAATAAAAAAAAAGGGTGACACCCAGAATGCTTCCCCTGAGGAACTCCCTCAGCTTGCAAAAAAGAGCAGAGAGAGTGTCACCCAAACGAACCTTAAAAGTACGCACATTTAAAAACTTTTGAATGAAAATAGGTAAATTGCCCACGAAGACCAAAGTTAAAAAGAGTGCGGAGTATCCCATAGCGCCAAGTACGGTCATATCATATGCCTTCGATATCAAAGAAAATAGAAACAAGATGATTCATCCCGGACAAAGCGTTTCTAATTTTGTTTTCCAGCTGAATGATGTTATCGAAAGTGGACCTTCCTTTACGGAAGCCACTCTGAAACAGAGGAATGGCATTTGTTCTTTTCTAACTCGTAAACGAAACGTGTATTGACCATACGTTCCAGTGTCTTACAAAGGCAGTTTCTCGTCGAGTGCTATCGGTCGATAGCTGAGAGGGTTCTTAGGATCTTTTCCAGGTCTTAAATGGGGATCACTATGGCTTCTTGCCATTGAGTAGGATACACCTGCTCCTTCCATATTCGGTTGAATAGGTAAAGGAGACTTAGTGAATCCTCGTTCAAATGGCGAAGCAATTCCATAGGATATTCCATCAGGACCTGGACTAGTATTGTGGGCCGATGATAGCGCTCTCTTCAATTCAAACATGTCAAAGTCACAGTTATATGGTAAAGGTTGTCGGCACCTGAAGTTGATAGGTGTCCGCTCTAAACGATTCTTAGTCGCCTGGAATGCAGGCTATATGAATCGGAGCTGGACACACTAGCAAATGTTTGGCCAATCAAGTTGGCCACATCTAAATAGACGAAAACAAAAAGCAGTAGAAGTTTCCAATATCGGAATGTTAAATTCCCGATAAAGGCCATTCGCTGCTTTGACCTTTCTCCATAACTGTTGGCTGGTAGTTGACGATGTGATTGAAGACACATACTGATCCAAGATTCTCTCTGGCATTGACGACGTATTCGACGAGCTAACGCTGCACGTTTAACGCTATGAGATTATCAGTGGTGGGGTACCTCCTGAAAATACCCCACGCCCTCCTTGTTCCTTTGGTTGTTGGCAGGAAGCGTTCCACCATGGGTTGCACAGCTGAGGGGGAATTGATGTTCTTGGGAATGGCTGCATCAGCAGCATTCCGAATAGCTTCAGTGACATTGAAAACAGCTTCATCAACTGCCCTGTTCTGAACCATTGTGCTCGAGATAATCGCTAACCGTGGACACTGTCCCAGTCTGCGCGATGAAAATGATAAGTGGGGACGAAAACGTGTCCCCGCACCATTAACATGCGAGACTAGAGAGGGAAATGATCGCTGTTGTGCAGATCGTTTGCAACCTCGAAATTCAACATCGGTAGCAGAGCTGGCGAACAGATGGCTAGATCGAGGGAGTGAAATGTCCTCGTGGGTGGCATGGAAATAAGTTTTCGTCGTTGTTTAGCAGACAGAGACAGTGATCAGAAATCAACCGTTCGATCTGTCGCCCACGAGAATTTGTAACATCATGCCCCCACAGAGGGCTGTGTCCTAAAGTCACCGAGCAAAAAATAAATGGAGCTGGCAATTGACTGACTAAATGATTCAAATCCACTTGTTGCACAACATCGTTGGGTGGTAAATAAACACAACAGACTGTGACTAAAGAATGGACGTGAATCCGAACAGCCACAGCCTGTAATGTTGTGTGCGCGTGACGACATTACTGGGAAACAGATTAGACGTGAAGAGGCATACACCTCCGGTTGAGATGTATCGCCATCTACATCCCGTCGTACACAATTATAACCACGCACTTGCATTGTCATGGGACTCTTCAGAAATGTCTCCTGAAGAGCAACGCATGCGGCTGGTACGTGGAGGGATGGATTTGAGATCAGCAAGTCGAGTTCTTAGACCACGGCAGTTCCAGGAGATAAAGGAGGTCATGAAGTCTTCGCACTTGCTCCGCAAGGGAGACCAGAAGACGAGGTCTGGGCGACAGATCGTCCATCAGACTTTTCGTCGCTTTGTGAGGTATTTCCACGCCTGACATCGTCTCCCATGTCATGGGGTTTTTAGAGAGGTTCGACCTCTTTTTTTGGGGATTGCACTCCGATTCCTTGGATGCGTGTTTTTCGAGTTTTCTTAACAGTGGGCGGAGTGGATACAGTTTTACGTGTATCCACTGCAATAGACTTCGGTTGTACAGATTCGGATTGTGCAGATTTTGGAGCCGTACTTGCGTCTACCTGAATGGCTGTTGATACGTATGTTTTGCTGGTTGCCGAC
>BMAU01011891.1:0-42193 GCA_019973935.1 Trichonephila clavipes | reverse complement strand
TGATAACCGCTTTTTTACCACTTGTTTTCTTCTCTGAGGCCATTTTGAAAAACGCGTTTTTCTTCTGCGCTGTTTAGCAGTAAAACAGCAAGATCTCAAATATAAATAGGGGACCGAGCTAGGATGTACAATAACATTATTAGACAACTATAAAAGAAGCGCCATCTGTTGAGATGTGTGTGGACACTCTTATTTCTGTTGTTAAAGTATTCTCCATTTCGGGCGGTCTTATTCACTAAAATGTGTTTATGCCACTTTCAGATGAATAATTTACCAGAAGAAAAAGAAAAAGGTCACATTCAATGAAAATGTTCTATATTTCTGAAGTACTTTTAATGGAAAACAGACAACAAATATATTAAATATGAAAAAATTAGGTGAACACACACACTCACACAAATCGTATGGGTAGAACTGCTTCAAATTATAACAAAAAAATATAGCATTTTATTACTCTTTACAGTGTTTTTAATATTCTTACTTTCTGTTGTTAGGCATAAATTTTTTATCCTTTCCTGATCAGTTAAAGTTTAAATAATAACTTGGGCAGCTTTTTCTTAGAATTTTTGTAAAAAATTAATTATCTTATCACGTATATTAACCCCTTAAGGCGCTTTCCTGCAATTAATTTAACACCTTACATGACATCTAGATTTCGTTGACTATTGGGAATCTTTTGCCACAAATATTAGTCTAAAGATCTCCAACATGGGCAATAAATTTCTCTCTCGGGTACTCCTTTCAACAAAATTCTATCTTCAACGAAATGAGATACTTGCTAAGGACTCGGAGAAGGTCACACTCGTAAAACTGATAAAAGAAATGACAGTTCTTTTTTTCTTTTTTAGGGAGATGGAGGATGAATGAGAAGTAAGAGTTCTTATTCCTGTACAAAAGATAAGTGGTCAAATTTTTCAACTCTCAGAACGCTTAGAACTGTAAGATGTTTTGGGAAATTCCATTGCACCTTGAAAATATATTTTAGAATAATATTTCTCAAGTATACAGATAACTATTTTGATATTGTAAGCAAAAACAATTTTTAAAAAGTATTTTATCCTTATTAAAAAATTTTTATGATGTAATGTCAATGCTATTTACTCATTGATAATATTGATTTTGATCCATATATATTCACTACACATGCATTTTATTTAGTAACTTTGATATGTGTTCACAAATTTTTACAAAATGTTGGCGTGTGTGAAAAATTATGAATTTATCTGCAGTAGCATTTCATATTCCACGTTTAATTCGTTTTATATTTTGTTTTTATTGCCGCTGGCGTTGAGAGAAATATTCTGGCTACCAAATATATTTCTGTAAAATGTTCATTGCTGTTTGAGAAATTCTGTATTTTGCATGAATGGCGCAAAATTTAAAGTGCGAAACGTAAATTTAAATTTTAGCCCTCGAATCATAATGACGTCGATATATTTTATTTTCTTCATTACATTTACAGTTGTTTTCCTCGCCCCATATGTAAAAGTTTCAAAACATTGTACTAACTAGTATAAAATTACCACGTGGGACTCAGGATAGCAAAGCAATTGTATATTCACAACCTCTAGATAAAGAAAAGTCTTAAAAATTAATTTTTAAATTAAAAAATAAAATTATTTAACTTTTAATTTATGTATAAATAAAATCTATGGGCGGGAATTTTAGTGTAGTATATAATCTTTAGATAATTGTGGTTATACGAATTTCATGCGAACGTGAATCCCATTTTCATTTCGTATTTGTAATATTTCTATCCGATTTTTTTTTTGACTTGTGGAACCTAAGGTTCTGTGGAATGATTTGAAGATCAATCCTCCTCTAGATAAGTAATATAGAAAAAAACTGTTAGATTTTCCTGAATAAATTATTTTAAAGGAAGAATAGATGGATCTATCGCCAGACATCGAAAAGCGTTCCTTCAGCTCAGTATTATCCCAGAACACCGAGACTATTTGGCGTTTTCTCTATTCCAACTCTTTCCCTGTGGATCATCTCTGGAAAATTTCCAGCCCGTTTTGACGACGTGAACCAAAAATTAAAACACTTGTTTTATGTTGACAATTATCTTACTGGAGTTACCGATAACAAAAAGGAAGAACATTTTATATAGTTAAAGGGGTTGGGAAATGCGTTGCAAGACGCTATAATTCCCGTTGTTCAAATGCTGCTTCTTTAAGCGAACTGTTGGGGAGTTTAGACAAAGAAACATTAAAAATGTAACCGTAATTATTCAGAGGAGGGGTGGGGTAAGTAATAAACGTAATGTTTGGCTGTGTTACATACATTTTCGATCGTCTGGTGTTTAAATTCCAACCACTTTGTTATCAAAGGTACTGTTACAGGAAGCTTGGAAACTGAAGTTAAAATGGGATGACCCCTTTGCCCGAAAAAAAAATTCTTCGAAGTAGCGGGATGAAATATATCTTAAAGAGTTGATATCCACTATGTTAACATGAAATAAATAAAAATTTTAGAGTTACATCTCTTCGTCCCGTTGTTGCATGCCAGAACTCCTATAGGCATTTGTTTGTTGAACTGTAACGCCATTAGGGTCAAAACCGATTGTTCAGAGCAAGAGGTCCCAGGATAACACCATTTAAAACTTCGACTATTCCTCGCCTTTAATTGATGGCTTGTTGTATTGGTGGAAGGCTAGTTCACTCAGCCCGGAGATGTATGCTTTTGGATAGCACCTGATTTAAAACTGTTGGATGGAGTCATTCTATGAAAAAGTACTCTGGTGGCTGAAGAACCATGGTGATTAGTCGGTTTTCTGGCCCAAAGGGCCAATGAAATTAATAGCTTAAGTTCTTTCTCAATTTTGGAGCCATGAACCATGGCGGGCAAACCCCATGGAATATGATTTTTGAGAGGTAAATCCTCGTTCATTTTCTGACTCTCTTTGGATAGGCTCCTTTCTAGTTCCTTGAGTCTCATAGTGGGAAATTCAGTATGAAGGATAATTTTGCTCCAATATTTCCATTATTGGAAAGTGATGCAAAATAAATCTTTAAAAATGAAAATACCATTAAAGTAATAATTAAAAAGCATAATTAGCCTGATTTTTTTTAAAAAAAAGTAAAATTTTCATACGTTTAAATTATAGTTTGTTCTTGTTTTTCGTCCTTCTTTTCACTGTTAAAAAACTTGTCAACTAAATATTTCTAATGGTGAGTGAAATCCTGCTGAAAGTAATAGACCAGAATGTCTAAAGTCTATTTCAAGAAAAAGTTTGGCGTTCCTAAAATTGCCTTCTGAACAAGTCACATTGCTCTAAACTTTGTATCTCTTTTTTTTTTATTCAATCTTTAATTGCCTCTTTTTGTGATGTTTGTATCATTCCCAGTTAAACAAAAACTTATTAGCTCTGGTTGGAAATGCATCCATTTTTCAAATTTTAAGATTTAATCTAACTTACACACCTTGCCACTTGCTAAATTTGTGTACAGTAAGCACGTTATTTAGTTTGGACACAAACAAAAACTGAAGTTCAGAACCTGGCACATATGTATAATTGTTTTAATTTTTAAGGAATGTTTTTAGTGAATTTGTTAAATAAAAATACGAAAAAAGAAAGAATGAGTCACAGGAACCTTTCATCACCGAAAGACAGATGATGCTGTCCTTAGGCTTGTAACGAATGTAAGAGACTAAAGCATAACTAAACTATAGATCTTCAGATATTGACGTAAAAACGAAGGTTTTGATTACAATTTAAGAATAACCGGAATAAATAGAATTTAGATATGAAACTGGTTATTTCAATAGCTATAACATACATTGTGTAAAAAAATTTTAATCAACACAATAATATTCATTATACACCAGTTTTTCTATCCCGAAACATTTTTTATGTAAAGAAATTTAACAACCCTCTATGGTAGATCTAACTGTATAAATATAATCTGGGAAACGCGTCGTTGATGATGCGTGGAATGAATATAAATATAACTTTCGTCATTTTTTTCCCTCTAATTACTTTATGCTAGATACAGGGTTCTGAGTTTTGTATGGGTCATACAATTCGTGACGGTTTCTACTTTTAGTATAGTTTTTAGAAAAATGAGCTTATCTTTTTTCTCCTGCGTCTCTAGACATCGGTTAGAACCATAAACCATCTTCACCGGAAAATTTTCGGTTGTCGAAATATCTTCAATCATTCTGTTACTGTAACCAACTAATCAATAATTTATATTTGACGTCTACAATATAATATGTAGCATTATATATACATACATACACTTTACTTCTCGATTTCCTGTTTTGATGTTTACTGGTGGATTTCTATTTCAGCTCGCATGAAACTATTTGTTGAAGCCAGAGTTAACTCAGTTAAATAAATTATAAGTAAAGATGAATTTTAAAAAAATTTCAGTCTGAGTGTGGGTGTGTGACAATAAGTTATATTTTTCGTATCTCAAAGTGCGATTATCCACGGATGTTTTTATAGACTGTTTAGATAGGCAAACCAGAATTATAAGCATAATTGTCAAATGAGATTTTGATAATGGATATAAATGCAAAAGCTCTCCGTTCTCTGCCTACCTCTCGTATGGTACTTGCTGGTTATTTGTATCCAATTCACATAATGTACCTATAAAAGAATAAAATTTTCAAAATATATTGATAGAATTAACTTTGTATGTTTAAGATAGAATTCTATTTTGAGTCTAAAAAAATATACATAAAATAAAATTGTTCATTTGGAACTGATCCGCTATTTTTGGCGGAACGAAAGCCGGAATGAACGAGATATTTTTTAGTTGATCCGGAATGAAAACCCGGAAAAAAAAAATTATTGTTCGATGCTCTGGGTCTGAATAATCTTCCATGCAAGGCCTCGTCGTGCAGGGGATGGTCAGTGTGGATTGCTCTTTTCGACGTAACTGTGGGATGCATACATGTGGCAGTGTACATACCCAACCTTACAATGTCTTGTTTTTCTCCTTATTTTTGATTTTGTTTGTAAGAAAAGCAAATGTTACGACATGTGTACATTTCCTCTATCTCTAAATGGTTACTATAATTAATTAGACGTCACGCATAGTATTTTTAAGAAATTGTTATAAAACATGGGAGAAGGACCTAAACATAAACTATGCGAAACAAAATTCCTATGTTTAATGAATGTACGTTGAAAGAATGCACCTTACTTTAAACATAAGCCGTTAAGTATCAAATTACATGTGGTATTCCCAAACGGAGAAAGGACACTTTTGAGGGTACGTCACAGTAAAACTCAATTTTATTTGGAATATTTCAACAGCTTCCGTTGCATAGCCGTGCAAGGCTTTCTAATCAAACTATTATATAACTTTGTGTAATTGGCCGAGTTTCAATCCTGAAGAATATTTTATTTGAAATGAGGAAGTATTGAAAAAGTGATGGTAAGAAGAAATAGTGAATGTTGTCAACATGATGAAATATTGAAAACTGAAAGTAAGGTGCTCTCTCTCTCTCTCTTTTGCGACATTTGACAATGCATATTTGGAAGAACTAACACCGTCAAAATTAAAAACCTGTGACTTTGAATAACAATTTCTTGAACCTGTGTAACAATTGTCAAAAAAAAAAATATGTGTTTTCAGCTATATATTAGCCGTTTTATCGAAAATTCCAAAACTTCGTCCAACAAACAATTTGACCTTTGAAGATACCGAAATCAAATGAGCTGAAAGTATCTTTGTGAAACTGACACAACAAGTAGAATTCTACTCAGAAGTGAAGGATTTATTCAGTAAGGGTATAAAATTTTCTCTCAAAGTAAGATTAAAAATATCTCACTTCACTTTTTTAAACTTTTAAAAGACACTACAAGTAGGAGGAGACTTACACTCATTAATTGGAATTTTCACAAAAAATACCAGATAATTCATAATATTATTCACGGGTTGACAAATTTAATTTCTCATATGCTTTAAAAGAGACACTTGCATGTTGGTCAATAAACTCGACTGTCTATTGTTGGACTAAGATTCTGGCTGTTAAAGGGGTTGTAACCTGTGTGCAGGAAGTTAGTTAATTACTATACAATTTGTTTTGTGGAAAAACTCCTCACTGGTTCACAAATTATGGATCAACTGCAAGAGAAAAAATTCCTCAAGATTTCCTTTTAAGAAAGAAGGAATAGATTTTCGTGCACATTCCTGGATTAAATAAACTATTCAAAGAGAAGAAGGCAGCCATTAATCGAGCATGGTTGTGGGGTAACAAAATATACTGAGGAAAATTCGTGTGCATGGTGACAAAAGCATGTTTTGCTAAACAGTAGCCATAGATCTCCTGGTGAAGTCTTCATTGCGGCTTTAAGACGATTCTTTACTAAATGAGGAAAATTTGAACGTATATTTTCCTGTTTTTTAAAAGAACTAAAAATCTTAGGGAACGTTATGATCATTTGCAACTATAATTTGAGTAACGTGTTGAATGGACTTTAATTCTACCAAATCAGTGAGTAAATATCGTCAATTATCACATCCAGCGAGTAATAGGTAATTCAATATTTATTTAGAGGAATGTTTACTCAGCCAAATGAAGGGAATTTTCAGTTTGCGTCTTCTGTACCCTTTATCATGTGGAACTAATGAGTTTGATGCTTTGACTCTCGATCTTTCCCTATTTTAGGGGTCTCAAAACGTTCAGCCTTAGAGGTAAAACCTTTTTAGTTGTTCTGTCATTGTCTATCATTTCTAGATTAGTGACCGAGTGCACGCTCTGAACGAGCATACGCTTGCTAAATTTCCTGGTTCAATTACTGTTGAGTATATTGACACGACTGTGACATTTGACGACATATAATGGTTGAAAGCGGAAATAGGTAGATAATATCCTTATCGCTAACAAATGGCGCTAGTAGTAGTTTCGACAGCGCTGTAACAATTAAACGTTCGTGTGAAAAACCTCACTGGTTGGAGAAATATAACATAGAAATTCAATTAGCTCGAACAATTTATATGTAGTTTTTAAGTTTCGCAATCTTAATTTCCATTTTTTAAATTGTTTTTAACTTAAATACCCACTAATCATGTCAAGCAATAAAGCTCAACATTATCCTAAAGATTAGGGATTAAGACCTCATCACAGCGATTATGTGCCTCGATGATCATTCAACCAGATTCGAGAAAGTTCTGATGTACTCCACTCAAAGTATAAAAAGGCTAGCGGCGTGACCGCGAAGACGCAAAAAGCTTTCAGCTCACTCTCGCTCTCTATAGACCCTATTTTAGTTCGTTTCATTCGCGACTCAGTCGACATAGGGAAGGCGAAGGAAGCGAAACTGTCTATTGTGAAATAAAGTAATGCGTAATTCCGTTTCAAAGATTGAACAGACCAACGCCCATACGTAACAGTATTTTGAATTAACTTGAAATTTTTTTTTTCGTGTGTGATTTACTATAGTAGAAAAGAAGAGAGAGTAAAAAATATACAGTGAATGCAGTAATAAGATGCTATGTTTGATTTTCAATGAAACCATAGCCGTTCCCAAAAAAGATAATATTATAAAACGAAACATTTTCAAAATTACTCAATCTACAAGAGTTTTGCGGATAGAAAAATTTGAAGTTTTGAAGCGCGGATTGAAATCTCACACAGCAATCCTTTGTTTACGAAAGTCCAATACTGAATTAGACTGCAACTCATGCCGGCTTTCGTGTGGCTCTTGAAATCGCAAAACGTGGAAAAACATTCACCGATGGAGAAATGACCAAAGAATGCGTAATTGCAGTATAAGAAGAAATGTGCTCCGAAACGGTAAATTGTCAGCAGTTTGTTAGGAAACACCGTGGCTGGGGAGCGTACAAGACATCACCAGAAAATATATAATCTCAGTCTGAGAAAAATGAACATCTTGAATGATGTTCTCTGGCCTAGGTTGAATCAACGGATGTGTCAGATACGCATATGGTGTTGATTTTTATTCGAGGAGTAAATAAAAGCTATGAAGTGTATGAAGAACTGCTTGATAGTTTTCGCTGCACGACTATTGGGAACATTATTTTGGGAGAATTGACAATGTCATTAACAAAAGAGCCTTCGATGGAAAAACTTGAAATCTATTATAAATGATGGAGGCAAAAAAAGCATGGGTGACAAAAATAAAGGAGGGTTACACTTGTGTCAAAAGCAGTAGGAAATAATATTGGTTCAAACCCATGTCTACAATTGCATCATTCATCCACACCCCTTGTGCGGAAAATGTTGGAATATGGCTGAGGTTCTAAAACCAGTAATATCAGAAGTTAATGTCATCAGATCCACTGGGCTGAATCACTGACAATTCCGCGAGTTTATTGAAGATATCGGAAAAAATGATTCACCGAGTCATACTGCCGTAGGCTGGCTTAGTGCGGAGATATCCTGCAGCGCTTTTGAACTTCGAACACAGATCGAAATTATTTTCTAATGAAAAGCATCGCCATCTTACTGAATTACAAAATATCGAATGGTTATTGAAGTTAGCATTCTATTTCGATTTGAATAAACATATGAATGAACTAAAATTGAGATTACAAGGAGAAAACAAGCTTTTTCCTGGTCTGTACAATAGTATCAATTCGTTTTGGCAGTAAGTAATGTTTTCAATCACAATTACACAAAGAATGTTTCACAGATTTTTAAAACATGTGAAATATTCAGCCAGATACTGAGACTGACAAGGGGAGGGCACGACTAAGGGAAATTCTTTTGGGATCGAGACTTGGAGTAATCGTTGTACTCTCTCTCTCTCTCTCTCCCCTTTAAGGTTTTCAACCTAAATGTCATTCCCCCCGAATGGACTGTCAATTCGGAGAAAATCGCCTTCGAAATTCATGCTTAGCTTTTACACAATTAAGTTTTAATTTCCTTTTTTGAAGAACTTGAATTTGATAATTTGAAACTCAATTTCTAAAATGGTTTGAAGAGTTAATTTCCTTAAAACTTTTGTCTGTTAGCCGCCATTTTACTCATGTTATAGTGGTCAAAATAATCTAAGCATTTTTTTACATTTTGTGATGCCTGCCAATTTGCATACTCAGCAACAGTTTTCCTTCGTATAGAGTATTCTGGTGTTGCTCATGTGAATCTTTTTGGCTGCCATATCGAGAATTGCTCCAGTTAAAATCATCACTACTCAGTGGGACAATGTGAAGCAACACTACTGGACCGATTCCACTACGGTGTTAAGTTGGATTCAGCGAGAAGAACTTTTTGGTCAGTTTTTGTAAACAATAGAGTTCAAGCGATAAGAGAACTGACTGATCCAACTTCGTGGAAGGTTCTTTCAGGAGCACTTAAACCTCTGACTTGCCTTCAAGAGGATATTCTGCTCACCAACTCTTATGCAGTGGATGGTGGGAGGGACTCAAATTAATCTACAAACTGAGAAAAACTGGTTAGTTACCAAACCTATTTTTGACGAGCCATCTGCTTTGAAAGAAAAACGAAAAACAAATCCAACATCCAAGAATCTCCCAGTTGTGTGTTCCTTAAATCAATGTGAAAATAGTGGTAAAAACAATAACGAAATTCAGGTTGGTACTACTACTATTTTTCAAGCTATGGTCGACTGCTTCGAATGGTGGCTTGGATGAACAGATTCTCATTATACGAGGCTCCTCACTAAAACCCTTGTGGAACTTTATTAGGCAACGTTAGTTTTACTCTCTCGGTTTCTAAGCCTTCAGTTTTTAATGCTGTATTAATTTATTTTTATTGTTATTTATAAAATATGTTGCTAGCCTCTGTAATACTATGTCACATCAAAAAAGATTTCAAATGATTGGAGGAAAAGTTTTTGCAATTAAAATCCTCATATACGACAATTCTATAACAAAAACTATGACAAATATATCACCGCGAGTAATTATTTAAATTTTTTTACCTGAATTAATATAAGAAATTCTGGCAAAAAATTGTTTATCAGAAAACCGTATGTACCCTAAATCAATTCAGAGTTTACCAATATACTTAATCCAAATTATATAACTTAAAACTTTTTAAAACTAAATTAGTGAATTGGAAATAAAGACATTTTCTAAAATATGATCATTAAAATAAAGTTACAAGGAATGATTTAAAAGAAGTTACATTATACATTTAATTATTCTTCTTAATTTTTTTCTTATCATTAAAATGTTTAAAAGAGATTTTGATGCAATATCATATTGACGTATAATACAACAAATTGTTCTCTGAGGTCGTCTGGGTGGCGTAGTTGGTTTGTCGCTGGCCTTCTGCACCCTGGGTTGCAGGTTCGACGACGGCCCAAGTCGGAGGATTTTCATGATGCAGAAATTCGACAGCGACCCTGTCGTATGATTATGCGGCATGTAAAAATCCCTTGGAGTGTACTTTTGGCTAAGTGCCCTCGGCAAAATTATTTTTATTAAGTTCAGTTTCGCATCATCAGAGCTCAGATGCCTCCTACGGGAAGAAACTGGACGTCAAAGATACTTGAGGCAATTGGTATCGCCTATATGGTGCCGAAATAAAAGTGATACCGGCTCCAGGGAAAAAACTGGGTCTGCACAGGTAAAAAAATACCTATATGCATCCCCATAAAAAAAAACTGATAAAATTTGAATTATTCTTGCGAACAAAAATGTAGCATAGTGATAATAATACGAGAAATAATAATAATAATAATTATATATATATATGTAAGGATAATTAAATTAGATTAAAAATTAAATTCCCTATCTAGCACTTGCGACTATATCTTTCTCCGTTCTCATATTCAAGTATCAAACTAATCGTCCATTTATGTCTTCGAACATATGGCTTAGCCAATAAATATGTCTAATTCTAGGTCGTTAGATTTAATAGTCAACATATGTCAGCATTAACTTGCCAAACACCATCTTCAAAGCAGCGACACTCACCAGATGTTTTTCACTTGTTATTCACGTGGAACCCCCCACCATGGCGTGCTTTTGCCTCTCTGCCTTTAGCGTCAGAACTGATGTAGACATGATCGAATAAACACCTTTCTTTTTAAACTTTAATCTGATTCTGTCTTTAAAATCATGACAGAATTAAAGCCGGCGGATTTTTATCTGCGAGGGGATTTCAAATATTAACGTAAAAAAAATTAATAATAATAATAATAATCATAATAATAATTTTTGTAAATAAAATAATCTTAAAATAAAAACTAACGCCAGCGACTGTATTAACTGATATGGAGAATATTATGGAACGTCGACTACGCCGTATGCCTATATATGAAGACGTCGGATTGCCGGAATAAAAAATGGTACGGAAGAAATAGAAATGTGCTAGTAATCCCTGAAAGAACATCGCTCTTACCGCTAAAGAAATAGAATCATCCTCTTCTCCTAACAAAATATCAGAAAATCATACTTCAAAAATGGAAGCAAGAACGAAAATAAAATTAAGCAAGAAGAGAATTTAGATGCTGATGAAGAAAAGTTAAAGCAACCGATAACCATTATTAAAAATGATATTCGATTTGAAAGATCTACAGACTTTTTCAAAAATATAGCCTGGAAATACCCATCCAAAAATTCATTAGAAATTTTGAAAGTACGTGCGATTCCTTCGATATACCAGAGAAACAGAAAATCCTATTTATAATCAAGTTAGTAGATGGAGCTGTGAAAACTTACATCAAATCACAATCGATCCCTAAAAGTTTTTACGAACTGAAAAATAATTTAATACGTGAATTCGGAACACAAGTCAACCCAGCGGAGATTCATCTTCAATTATCTAAAACAGAAAAAACCTCAAGAGACCCACATAGAATATTTCTACAGAGTAAAAGAAATCGCATCGGATAAACATGGAAGAAGCTGAAAAAATATTACATCATAAGAGGATTAAAAAGAAAATAGAGCCATAGAACTGCAATTACGAAGCTGCAACAACATAGAGGAGCTGAAGGAAAAAATGAAACTTTTAGATATCCAAGAAAAATCAAAATCAAATGGGAATGAAATTATATATCCAAAGTATCCAGTGACAAGAATACCTCACCATACGAATCAATTTGTCCGTAGACAACAGTATGGAGGATGGAATTGGAGAAATGATCAATCTCAACATCCGGATGCCATAACCGGTTCAAGATACAATGTATACTCTCCTCAATTTCTATCACCTTCTTATCATCACCCGTCCTTTTCTCTTCAGCGGCCGATCCTATATCGAAACCAACGATTTCCACAACGACCGACAGTTTTGCGACCCAATGCTCCAACTTTCAAACCCCGTCAAAGAACACAAAACAATAATACGGTATTCCAACCTCATCAAACAGGAGAACTTATAATCATCCAAGGAAGAATCAACTTCAAACAAGTTTATATCCTCTTGGATACAGGATCAAGTGTGAATATTATTCCAAAAAAATATAATATCACAAATCAAGGGATACCACAATGTAAGAGTATATCAAAACAAAAATTGCCACCATCAATGGAGAAATTGAGGTGAGTGAGGCAATTACTTTACAATTGAAAATAGGAGAAATTATTGAAAATATTAAATTCCTCATAGTAAATGTAGAACTGAAATACTTAATAATTTCTAATAAAACTATGAGTATTTTGAATTAAATATTAATTTTAGTGATTATAAAATTTTCAAGGAAAAACAAATTGTAAAAAATTATGAATCTAAGGAAAATAATAAAAGAAAATGAAACTCTTAAATTTAGTAATAAAATTATCACTAAGAAAACTGATAATTTGTTTAATATAGAAATAATTCCTAATAGTGATTATGATATTATTAATATGATTATTGGTAAATATAAACATGTCTTAGCTAAAAATAAGTTTGATGTGGGCGAGTTAAAATGTAATTCTCCTAAAATAATACTTACCTCAGAATTACCCATTGTAAATCGACCATATGGGACATCTTTTAAAGATGATACGGAAATAAAAAAACAATTAGATGCATTATTGAAAGCAGGAATAATAAAACCATCTTATAGTTCTTACGCTGCCCCTATAACATTGGCTTTTAAAAAGAGGATAATGCTCGTACACGATTATGTATCGATTACAGAAAGCTAAATGCTATCACAAAAGTAGATGCAGAGCCAATTCCCCGAATAGATGCAGTTTTAGACAAATTAACACATGCAAAATTTTCTCAACCATCGACCTATGTAGTGGTTATTGGCACATTAAATAAGATGATAATGAATCTGAAAAACTTTGCATTTACATCAAATTACGGTCTTTTTCAATTTAATCGTTTGCCTTTTGGATATAAAAATTCTCCAGCTATATTTCAAAGAGCTATTAGACAGATTTTAAATAAATACCAAAATAAAATTTGCATTAAATTATTTTGACGATATAATAGTATTTTCGGAATCAATTGAGGAACATGCAAAACATTTAGAGGAAATTTTAAAATTTGTGGAATAGAAAAAATATTAAATTAAAATATTCGAAGTGTAAATTTGGCAAAAATACAATTGATTTCTTAGGATATGAAATAAAACAAAGGGTCATACACTCCAAATAATACAAATGTCGAAATAATTAAAAAACTTTTACCCCTAGAAATGTAAAGGATTTACAAAGATTTCTTGGTAGTATTAATATCTATTATAAATTCATTCCTCAATATGCAAAATTAAGAATGCCCTTAAATAATCTTCTTAAAAGAATCAAAATTGGAATTGGACCCCAGAATGTCAACATTCTTTTCAAAAAACTTAAAGACAGCTTAATTTCAAAGCCCATTTTAGCTATATTCAATCCAAATTATCCCTGTCATCTTTATGTAGATGCATCGAAAACTGCAATCTCATGTATCCTCAAACAACAAAAACCCAATGGAAATCAACATCCGATTGCATTCCACTCGAGACGACTGAGAAATTATGAAATTAATTATACAATAACTGAATTAGAATGCTTAGCTATAATTGATAGTTTAGATAAATTCCATTGCTATCTTCATGGATCTCATTTCACAGTTCATACCGATCATAATGCATTAGTTTGGCTTAAAAATTTCAAAAAATCCCACGGGTAGACTTTTTAGATGGTCTTTAAAAGTTTCTATGTATGATTTTGATATAAAATATAAGAAAGGTAGCACTAATGTTGAAGCTGATATGTTAACAAGAAATCCTATTGCTTATCATATAATTAATACACCCCAGAACCTTTATTAGATATCAATGAAATAAGTCATTTTCAAAATATAGAAAATACATCAGCTCCTAAATGTTTTAAGAGAGATGGTGTTTTTGTAGTTAAAAGACAAGGTTTAAATAAAGTAATTGTACCCAAAGCTCTAAGAGTGAAATTAATGGAAACAACTCATAAAAATTTGGCCACCCTGGTGTAGCTACCATGTTAAAATTAATATCACCACAATATTATTGGATAAACATTATTACTGATATACGAAATTATGTGAAACACTGTGAAACTTGTCAAATAAATAAGAAGTCACATCAGAGAAAATACGGACTGATGCAATCACTTCCCCTTTGTGAAAAACCCTTTGAACTTTTATCGATAGATAGTGTAGGTGGTTTAAATTATTACAACTCTGTTAAAAAATATTTACACATTATTATTGATCATGCAACTAGGTACATTTGGACTTTCCCATCAAAAAATGCAACAACAGATACTTATATAAATTGCTTAAGACAAATCTTTCAGCATCACATACCGGAAAAATTTTAAGTGATAGAAATACTGCGTTCACCTCTTCAAAATTTAAGCATTTTTTAAAACATAATAATGTAACTCAATTATTAACTACTTCTCACAGACCACAAACCAATGGAAAAGTTGAACGTGTAAATCAAACCATCATTACCCGCTTAAAATGTGAAATTAGTAATAGTTCAAATAAAGTCCCATGGACAAAAATTCTAGAAAAAACCCATCAGTATAATCAAACTCCACATACAATAACAGGTACCTACTTAATGTATGGTAATTTACCTTCGAAATTTCGCTAAAAGATAATGAGATATATCCTCCCTTAGAAGAAGCAAGAAAATTAGCCAAAGAAAGAACAGAACAATATTATAAAATAAATAAGATTAGATATGATAAAAAATTTCAGGAAGCTGATTTCAAGGTTGGTGACTTAGTAATGTATGAGGAATTTCAATACCCCAATACAAGGAAATTAAGTCCCCTTTATTCAGGCCCTTATACCGTTTTAAGAAAATGTTCTGATGTATTATTTGAAAATGATAGACCCAATGCCCTTAATAAAACTGACACTGAATTGGTTCATTCAGTTCGTTTAAGACATTTTCATCCATCTGAAAATTTTCAATTAAATTACATTCAACAAAATACCCATATTAATGAGAAGATAATAACTAAAAGAAACATCTTACGTAATACAGAAATAACTGAGTTCTGCTTAACAAGACTTTTGACGAAAAAGAATAATATATATGATATGGTATTTAAATTTTATAATATATAGTTGTGTTATATAAATGTGGGAGACAACAAGGGGTCCAAGACGTTGGTCTATCTTCTATTTTATTTTAACATTAAACAAAAATTAATTAAAAAGGTAGTTTTTACAGATAAGTTTGACGATGATATTCAGAAGGTAACGCCTGCTCGCGCACCTCTCGCGTTCTCCTTTCTCTCTCTAATTCTGCTCTAATGTCTAAAAGTTTTTGTTTCACTTTCACTAGTTTAAGTTTCAGTTCTGCTTTTACTTTGATGCGCCTGCGCGCGAAGACTGCCTTGATTTTGGCTGCATGCCACAACGGCCATTCTGACCGTACGCTGTCCGCAGCGGTATTTCCATGGAGACCAGAGGAGAATCTGAAACATACAAAAAAAACGGAACAGACAAGGACTATACGACAAATATATAGAGATTAAACATATCAAAATTTTTGTTGAACTAGACAGTTTCTCCATCATGTGAAGGCACCTCTTCGACATCCGGAAGGTTCCACAGGAAAACATTGTTTTTCACAGGCATAAGAACATCTTTTTCAACAAGTTGATCTTTGGTTGAACGCATCGATATTTTCCTCTGTAGAGTTCTGGACGTCTGTTTAAAACGATTTCTCTTTTTCCTTCGTTTCCACTGCCAAGGCTCAAAGATCCTTCGGAGCAACACAAACCGTCGATAATTACTATTCATAGGTGAAGGGGTAGGTGAGCGGGAGATGAATTCCACGGAACTCGTTTTCATGGCACCATTGGCTTTCTTACACAATACTATATCAGAACATTTTTCTCTTACAATACTCAATTTTAACTTAGTAATCTTAATTTTTATTACATTTATAATCCTTAATTAGAGAACTCGAATCATTTCTAGTATTAAAGTTTATAACATGTGGCAAATCATAACTAGAGTTTTCTATCACATTTGAAACAGAAACATTTGGAAAAGAAACACCACAATCTGCACTCAAAAAGAGGATCCACTTTCACTCAATAAAACATCGCTCTTTTGCGTGGCCTAGTTTCTCTATTTCAGAATATACACTGGGATGTATAATAAATTCTTCGGTCAAGGTCGGTGATATCGCCGTTCGCACACTTAGGCTAGGAGACTGTTGATTAAGAGATATTTATGGGTTTAACTTCTACCATACGCTGTTCATTAAAACATGAACTTAATGTTATGATCTCTTCGGAAGGTGTTTGTACTTTAATTAGTGAGGAATTTAAAACTGGGATCTGGCAACCTGAATCAATCAATGCTGTTACGGGCTGATTTTCCACAAAAATGTTTACGTATTGAAGATTTGTGCATTCATCGCTATTTTGTTTTTCGCTCTCGATTTTCAAAGTATTCACGTTTATTTTATTATGGATGTGATCATTAGATTCTTTAGGTTTAAAACGCTTCTCACAGTCTCTTGCGTAATGAGATGAATCACCGCATATATAGCAATTTTTTTCTCTTTCAAGATATTGGGGATAGTTCTCTTTAATCTTTGTTTTGAAGTTTTGTGATTTATTTTTAAAAGGGGTCTTGGGTATATCCATAAGTAATAGGAATTTCTTTATATGTGATCCGCTTCTAGATGAAATATAAATATCACACTCTTTAGCTAAATCAATAGGCCTAAACCAATCTTCTGCTTCTCGAATGCCAATATGGGTTGCGGTTTCCTTATTTAAAGTTTCGAATTGTTTCTCTTCGAATTTAGCTGCAGGATTTAAACTTAATGCTTTATTTTTAACCCTTTGAAGTTCGACTTTTTCTAACTGTGCTAACTGTAGTTTCGCGAGCTCAATTTTCTGTTTTCCTGAAGTTACTTCTCTTTTGTTTCGCGATACTCTCTCATCTATACAGTTTTGAATTAAAGTTTTAACGAAATCTGGATCACTTTCAAATGTACTACTGTTCTCAATTTTAGTCTTTAGTTTAACTATAGTGTCAGTACTTTCGACAATACCGTCTAGCTCCTGAACTACTCTTATGAGATCCTCTTTAAGAGCGTTTTTATACATTTTTAGAAATGGAAAGATCCTACCTTTTTTTTTTTTCTGGCTCCCTTGTTGCTCGCACGCACGATGTATCAATAAAAAAACGTTGATTCCACTGATGTCACCTCTTCGCAGGTAATATAGTTGAAATTGTAGTTCCGGCCTCTACACAGGCGGATTATTCACACTGAATTAGTTCAACCTCTACACAGGCGGGATTTTCGTCGATGGGTTTTCCAACCTCTACAGGCGGAATATTTGTCGATGGTTCGTTGCAAAATATACCTCTACACACAGGTTATTTTGTTATTTTGTTCCGACCTCTACACAGGCGGAATGAAGTTGAAAAATTTAACCTCTACACAGGTTGAACGAAGTTTCGAAAAATGGCGGAGCGTCTCCTTCACGGACGCTGTTGTTCATTGTCCAGACTTTGGTTCAAAATCGAAAGTTTATCGATCCCGGCCGAGCCCCCATAATTTGTGGGGAGACAACAAGGGGTCCAAGACGTTGGTCTATCTTCTATTTTATTTTAACATTAAACAAAAATTAATTAAAAGGTAGTTTTTACAGATAAGTTTGACGATGATATTCAGAAGGTAACGCCTGCTCACGCACCTCTCGCGTTCTCCTTTCTCTCTCTAATTCTGCTCTAATGTCTAAAAGTTTTTGTTTCACTTTCACTAGTTTAAGTTTCAGTTCTGCTTTTACTTTGATGCGCCTGCGCGCGAAGACTGCCTTGATTTTGGCTGCATGCCACATAAATGAGATATTTTCTTTATATTTTTAATTGAGAAAACAAAGTATATAGGTTTAGTCATACAAAATTTTGAGAAATTTTAATATACTTCTCATAATTTTGTTTTAAGATGTCGAATGAGTTAAGAGTTATGATAGAAATTTTTGTTTTAAAGTGAAAGATATAAATTAAGTTTTTAGAAAAACGACTAATGAGAGAACGAATACTAGAGATATTGATTGTTATAAGAAACAAATTCAATTGTTTTGTTAATTATATTATTCAATAGTAATCTTATTGCATGTCATTTAATTTTTTTTATTTTGAAATTGTGTGTTTTGATATACTGGCCATATATCAAGATTCACTACTTCTCGAAATTTTCCTTATCTAAAATTAAAAATTAATTTAATAACTTGAAGCTTATTTTTGGATATTATACAGTGGATAAGGAGAATACAATCATTATAATTTTGTTTATGTCTCGAAACTTTAAGAGGACAAACTTGTTTAGTTTGATATGTACACCTCTCATTGTTTCTTATCAGCATCCCTGAACATCTGTGAGTTGATGACGCAGATTTCTCAGAGAGATGTGTTCAAAATTAAGTAAGGTGATACAGTTTATATTAGTGAATATGTGATGTAAGAAAAAATCAAGAATTTTGTCTATGAAACGAATTTTAGAAGGTTACGGAAAGATTCAAAATATTGTATGCGATATTGTTAAGTTACAGTGAATATTGAGAAAATTTTCATACATACTAAAAGTCAGTATTGAAGTGAGTCCACTTTTTTCAACTCAAAAATAATAAAAAAGTGCTCTTATATTCTTGCATTCTTTTATTCCTATATTCTTATAATTTTTATATTTTATAACGCATGTGAAATAAAATATTGTTTATTGTGTTGAATAGTGCATATAAGTTGTGTGTTATACACCGTTTTCATATTATTAATAATTTCATTTTATTAGTGTCTATATTTTTTTATCTTTTTTTAAAAAAAATGTTTTTCATATATGCAAAATGTGTGTAACAACATAAGGTAGTACTACGATGGCGCCAGAGTAGATTTTTATACAAAATTATTATTTTAACATTTTGTATGATTTCATGTATTTTTATATTTACGATCTTATTGTTTGATATATTATTTTCCAACATAAATTTTTGTAAAAATATCTACCAGCTATAATACGAATCTATTATTATGAAGGAATAGGAGGAAACGTGTGAGCTCTTATTCTAGATGTCGAATAGATTTGAACAAGCTAATCTTCATTTATATGTATGGAAAGTCATGTTTATCAATTCATAAGTTGGAAGTGTCCTTACTGTGTTTGTTGTTATAGTTTCGTTTATTGTATTGCTTTTTGATTTTAGAATTACTATTGCTTAAAATTTTCTACTGTGTTTAATATGTCTTTCTAAATAACTATGTATTGTTTTGTGTTTGTTGAAAATTGATTAAGTTTGTAAAGAGAGAAAAAACCACGCCATGACTCCCTTTTAAAATTGGGTGGCAAATGTAAGGATAATTAAATTAGATTAAAAATTAAATTCCCCTATCTAGCACTTGTGACTATATCTTTCTCCGTTTTCATATTCAAGTATCAAACTAATCGTCCATTTATGTCTTCCGAACATATGGCTTAGCCAATAAATATGTCTAATTCTAGGTCGTTAGATTTAATAGTCAACATATGTCAGCATTAATTTGCAAACACCATCTTCAAAGCAGCGACACTCACCAGATGTTTTTCACGTGTTATTCGTGGAACCCCCACCATGGCGTGCTTTTGCCTCTCTGCCTTTAGCGTCAGAACTGATGTAGACATGATCGAATAAACACCTTTCTTTTTAAACTTTAATCTGATTCTGTCTTTAAAATCATGACATATATACATATACATATACATATATATACATATATATACATATATATTACAAAAAGTCTGTCCAATCAAACAAAGATTGGATACCAAATTCTGGATAAACTGCCAGGTGTACAAGCATATGGCCAACTGGCACGGCTGCCCTGCTTCCCCAGGCCCCATAAGGGCACTGCTAAAACAAATAGAAATAGCTACTCAAACCTTTAAAACAGCTTCGTCAGACCTAATTTCTCATTCGCTCAAGTAGCAACAAACAACACTCCAATTAGTAACCAAAACAAGCAACAGATGTCTCCACGAAGACCTGATATTTCTCGCCAAACTGAGGCCATAAATAAATCCCTCCCTTTCAAATTCAAACTACAACTTCTCATGTAAATTCAAATCAAATTCCTAGTACTAATCCCAATTTTTCCTAACGGAATAATAAAGATATCAAGGCACTATTAGGAATAATTGTGCAATGCCTAATCCAATTACTTAATGCCATGAATACTGCCCCACGTTATCTAATAACTTCGAAAAGTTAATTCCACTCAAGCGGATGCAAATCAAATGTGCTGCCTAATAGAGGCATCCTGTAACACTAATAATGATCAGTAAGTCCCCAGTCGGCCTCAGTTTGTCTTCTTGGAACGCTAACGGCTTGTTAGAAATATTGTAGAACTAAAACTTTTCATAGAAAAGCACTCCCCAGACCTAATTTTAATTCAAGAAACACATTTGAGACCAACACGCAACATTAACATAGCAAACTTTACTTGCTATAGGAATGACAGACCTACAACTTCTAATAGCGACAGGGCTTTCGGTGGGACTCTTCTCATTAAAAATCCATTAATCACTACTCCCTCCCCACTTTTCCCCTGCAAGCCACTGAAACCACTACTGTAATACTAAACCCTATTCATCATGATCCTGTCTCGATAGTATGTGTTTATATCCCGCCAAACTCTGAGGAGCTTACATTCACTATCGACGTTGAAAATTTAATCAAACCAAGGGCAACTGTGTATTATTTGGCAATTTTAATGCCTCACATACTGCTTGGAACTGCAAAACTAACTCCTCTATAGGTGTACGCCTTCTTAACTTTACTAAAATGCTAAATCTGTACATTGCCTACCCGGACTCTCCAACGAGATTCGAATTAATTACTCTAATACTTTACACTTTACTATTATCAGAAATTTCTATTATCCCTTCATTATCAATTCCCCTTCACGACTTGTCTTCGGACCACAACCCTGTCCTTTGTAACTTTACACTCAAGCTCAACAAAGATATCACTAATCCGAGAGCAGTTCACACGAACTGGCCGCTTTTTTCTAAATATCTAACTATTCTGATTAATAAAATTCTTACCTTTAATCACTATCCAAAAGCATGGAAAGAAGCTATTATTTTTCCTATTCTAAACTTCCTTAAGGCTAATTTCCCTACTTTTCACAGTAAGCAAAATGACTGAATAAATTGTTCTAACAAGATTAAATAATTTCGTTAATACTAACAATATTATTAATCCAAACCAATATGGATTGACCAATAAACTCTCAACTCTTTTACCCGCTACTCAAATTAACTGAAGCTATTTCTGAGGGCTTTCAAAATAAAAGAGCGCACCGGCGTAAGTTTCCTACGTAACCAGAAATCTTTCGACCCTGTGTGGCTAACAGGACTAACGTATAAACTCATTACGTCACTGTTTCTGAAACTGTGGGGCGTGCCCCCTTGGGGCATTAGAAATCTACAAGAGGGGCGCGAGCCTATTGAAAAGTCGAGAACAAAAGATTATTTAAAAAATTATCAATTTACTGAAAGTAAACAAACAAAATACATTCTGACATTAAAAAAATAAAATACACATTTACACTAATATATTACACTTATAAATATATCAGAGCTACACAATGTATTTTATAATTAATTAAATAAGTCTAAAAACAAAAAAGCTTATTAATTACCAGTGACTCCATGGGTTTGTCACATATATAATTTATAACAAAAATTAACACTTATCTGGATAATTTTTGTGCGGTTTATAATTATACCTTGACTGCCGATCATAAGTTTCGCGATTCGCTTTCCAATGCCAACCGTTTTCCACGTAGGCACGCGAAGTGATGTATTGGGGGAGGAGGGAGGAATAAAAGGAGCAAAAATAATCTGGAATAAGGAAATCCTTCGCAAATATTGTAAAGGTCCTTTTATTGCATTCCAAACGCTTGGAATAATTTTACGGATAGCAGGTAACAGAAAAAATCGTACTTCGAGGCTTTGACTTAGAGAGACGTTTATATACACGGGGAAGCTTAAGAAGTTAAAGTCGTTTCGTAGTTTTAGCGTCAAAGTATAGTATTATTGATTTCAGTACGGTGTTATTGTATGGGGGGGGCGATGAAAATAATGATTGAATATTGGGCCGCGAGTATTGCAACTTTAAGAAGCACTGTCGTGACTGCTTCAAAAAAGATCATATTTACCGGTTAAACGAAAAAGATTACAGTACAAAAATTTCTCGTAAAGGAAAGTCAGAGAGTATTTCTTTCTTCTATTTTAACTTATCTTTCTTTGAAGCGCGTTACCATGATTTTCGACATGCATTTTTAACATGCATTGATTATATTTTCGACATGCTTTGATTATATAGACGAAATTAATGTTATTGCTATTTAAGTAATATAAATATATGTATGTAAATATATTGTACCATTAAAATATATTTTGAAATTATAAAAAGAATTTTTTGTTTTATCAGTTTTTTATTGTTTTGTATTCGTAATTTTTTAAATTTGTTTTGGATGTAATACCCTAATCGTATAGCCAAGGACAAAATTTTGCTAGTTATACTTGTTTATGAGTCTTACTTTTTTACATTTTTTAGTCGTTATTGAGTTAGTGTTTGTATTATTTCTTAATATTCTAAATCAGTGCTTCTCAAACTTTCAATATTTGCGACCCAATATTCAATCATAATTTTCATCACGCCTCCCCGCTCTCCATACTGACGCTGAAGCTACAATACACTTTGATCTCTTAAATGCCACCGGCATATATAAACGTCTCACTCAGCCAAAGCGTTAAATGTACATACATATACGTCTTTCCGAACTACGATCTTCTCTGTGCACTGTTTGGGCTGCGGTAGCCCAGTGGTTAAGGTATCCAACCATGGCAGGCATGTCATGAGTTCGATCCAAGTACCACTAAAGACCCGCCGTGTAGGGCAGCGATGCACGTTAAATCTGTCGAGAGCTGAAACGTCCTCCCGTTGGTGTGGTGTGGTAGTTAGGAGAGGGGGTGCCAGCTCAGGTGTCGTCCACGTCACTTGACCATGGTTCAAAATTACGTGGTCCGTCGCCAAAAGCCCTCGTGTAGCTGAACAGTGCGACGTTAATATTAACTTAACTCAACTCAACTCAACTGTGCACTGCTTTCCATAAAATTTTTCCGACGACTTTGGAATAAAAAAAAAAGGACCTTGATAGCGTTTGCAAAGGATTTACTTATTTCAGAATTATGTTTTTATTACATTTTAGTTCCACTTTCATCCCCCAAAAGCATCCCATACGCGGGCCTATGTGGAAAACGGAGACAGTGAGGAGCGAATCCCGTAACTTTTAATCGGCAGTTTCGGGATTAATTATAAACCGTACAAATTATCAAGATAAGTTTTGATTTTTGTAAAAAAAAATTATATACTACAAGCCTATGGGGTCACTGGTAGTTATTAAACTTGTTTTTAACTTAGTATTGTTAAATAATTATAAAATAAATTGCGTGGTAGTGATACAATTATGAATGCAAATGTGTATTTTATATTTTATTATGTTAGTTTACTTCCAGTAAAATAATAATTTTTGTTTAAAAAAATCTTTTGTTTCTGACTTTTTCAATATGGTCGCGCCCCCTAGTAAGGTTATAACGTCCCCCTAGGGGGAGCACCCCACAGTTTGAGAAACGCTGTTCTAAACTAAATAAACTTTAGAGTAAATATATATACTTATACAATATAATGTATAATATTATTAATTATATTTACTCGAAAAGATTTCGAGAATAAAGCACTAAGATGTATTTTTCAGTTTCTTTATCATTTCGTTCTTTAATAAATTCAAGATTCAGAAAAAACTACGACTGAAAAATCGATTTTTTGAAAAAACGTAATGTGACGGTACCCTTAAAATTTTAAAAATTTAAGCAAGCAAATAAGAAAAACCGTCCATGTAAATTTTTAATACTGTCATGTAAGTTTATACCGAAATGAACCATTAAAATATTTTTTTTATGTAAACTCCCTTGTTACATACTACGGAGTGACACGTGGAAAAGGGTCCTCGGCCCTCACTCTGGAAAATGTGCTTTAAACGTAATATTTAATTCAGAGGCAAATGGTTTCACAAATTTAATGTCTGACATATCACGAGGTTGAGTTCCCCCACGAATCCCGTGAAATTATGTTTCCCTCTGTATTTTTATCACTCTATATATAGTTTTAATTAAAAATTATTTGATAACTGTGAAATACTTAGTGATTCTTGGTATAGATTATACTAAATATCAACATATTCTCTTGTATCATTGCTTATGTCTTCCATGTAACTTTTCTCTTTTGATACATTTTATTTTAAAAAAAAGGAATTATGATGTTTATTTGCATTTTGTACTTATAAAGCAAATTTGATTTTTAGAAGGGAAAGAAGCGGAAGACAAATATAAAAAAGGAAATTGTAATGACATTAATACAGAAATTTCAGGAAGTTTTGACATCAAGAGTGCAAGGGAAAATTTCTCAGAAAAAAGGAAAAATGTAATGCACACACATTTGTTTTGTATGCACATACATTTTGTTTTTCACAACGGACAACAAATGACGAGAACATCACCTGAGATTTCTTCCTACTTTGCACACCTTGCTAACAAGAATGAACCTCTACAAATTTAACGTCTATCAACCCCTCTACATCATGGGTAGCACGAAGATTCGAATCTACAACATGACAGAAACAACGGCGGTATAGAATTGGAGACCATAATCACACCGCTATTACTTTCGATTTAATTTGAAATTATAACAGTAATCCAGAACAATGTAATGCATTTTTAAGCCTCGATAAAATAGAAGGGGGGAGACTTTATGCGAAAGAATTATATGATTTTTTTTTTTTTTTTATACTAAACATTTATTAGAAAATATATGATGAAAAAAGTATATGAAGAAAGAGATGTATCTTCAATTTTAAAATTCGTAGGTAAACAAACGTATCTATATGAGTGTGTCTATCTTCTCGAGAACCGCACCACGCAAAAAATCGCCAAAGTTACCGAAAGATTGACAATTATCCGAGGAAACAGTTTTGAGTATTTGTATTCCGATATTGCAATCAGTTAAAAATATATTAATTAAAAAACATTGAAACGCATGATAAATTTAACCATTTGTCCCATTTATTGCAAATAGAACACTTATTGTTGTGATTAAAATGTTGTCATAGTTTTACTGAGTCAAACTTGTACTCGCGTTGTGAGTGAATATTAAAAGTTTTTCTTAAAAATTATGGACTTTAAAAAAAGTTTCTGTGTTTTCCGTCTAATAGGTTTTTTCGAGGGTTTATTTTTGGCATTTTATGATATTCAATTGTTTATAACTTTCAAACATCCATGAATAAGCAATCGTTTCAATAACTGAAGGTAAGAATTTTTTGTATTCATTATTTACCGATACATTGATTTAAATCAATATATTTTATTTTAAATAACTAAAGCAGTATTGTCTAACATTATTCATCACTAAATTAAATATTCAATACTAAATGGAATATTGTTTTTGGATAAAATTAGATTAGATTTTAGAGACATTTTTGAAGTTAACAGTATACAACGATTGATTGATAAATGAAAGTTTAAAATCAATTTTACTATTTTAGAGATTCTAATTATTGTGTATTAAAAACAATGAATATACTTAGTTTTTAACATATTAATTAGGAACGTTTTTCTTTCTCTTAAGAAATATTTTTTAGGAAAAATTAGCTATATATATATATATATATATATATATATATATATATGTGTGTGTGTGTGTGTGTGTGTGTGTGTAGGGGGAGACAACAAGGGGTCCAAGACATTTGTCTTTCTTCTCTTTTATTTAAAACTTAACAAAAATTAATTAAAAAGGTAGCTATTCTAACAGATAGGTTTCCATGATGTGTCGACAGTAACGCCTGCTCGCGCACCTCAGTCTTTCTCTCTCTTTTTCTCTAATGTCCAAAAGTTTCAGTTCTGATTAGCTGCGCCTGCGCGCGAAGACTGCTTGCTTTGGCAGCATGCCACAACGGCCAGCCTGACTGTCCGCTGTCCGCAGCGGTACTTATTCCTTTTTCCTTTTCATCGAGACCAGAGGAGAATCTGAAACATACAAAAAGACGGAACAGACAAGGACTATACAACAAATACACAAAGATTTAAAATATCATAATTTTTTGTTGAACTAGACAGTTTCTCCATCATGTGAAGGCACCTCTTCGACATCCGGAAGGTTCCACAGGAAAACATTGTGTTTCACAGGCATAAGAACGCCTTTTTAATAAGTTCTTTGGTTGAACGCATCGATATTTTTCCTCTCTAGAGTTCTGGACGTCTGTTCAAAACGATCTCTCTTTTCCTCCGTTTCCACTGCCAGGGCTTGAAGATCCTTCGGGGCATTGCGAACCGACTATGTTTAGTCTCCATAGGTGAAAGGTTATCAGAACAAGATAAACGTCTGGCTCTCTGACACACAGGAATATCATCTTTTAATATAATATTCATTTTTAACTCAGTACTCTTAATTTTATTAGGTTTATAATTCTTAATTAGAGAACTCAAATCATTTCTAGTATTAAAGTTTTTAACATGTGACAAATCATAACTAGAGTTTTCTATCACATTTGCAACATAAAAATAGAATTAGAATAAGCACCAGAATCAGCACCCAAAGAGGATCCACTTTCATTCAATAAAACATCGCTCTTTGCGTGGCTTAGTTTCTTTATTTCAGTATATACACTGGGATGTATAATAAATTCTTCGGTCAAGGTCGGTGATATTGCCGTTCGAACACTTAAACCGGGAGAGTGTTCATTAAGAGAAATATTTATGGCTGACACTTCTACCATACGCTTTTCGCCAAAACATGAGCTTAATATTATTCTCTCTTCGAAAGGTTTGTTCACTCTAATTAGTGAGGAATTTAGAACTGGGATCTGGCAACCTGAATCAATCAAGGCTGTTACGGGCTGATTTTCTACAAAAATGTTTACATATTGGAGTTGTGCGAACTCATCGTTATTTTGTTTTTCGCTCTTGACTTTCAAAGTATTCGCGTTTTTCTATTATGGATGTGGCTGTTAGATTCTTTAGGCTTAAAACGCCTCTCACAATCTCTTGTGTAATGAGATGAATCACCGCATATATAGAAATTTTTATTTTGTCTTTCAAGATATTGGGGATAGTTATCTTTAATCTTTGGTTTAAAGTTTCGTGATCTATTTTTAAAGGGGTCTTCGGTATATCCACAAGCAATAAGAGTTTCCTTATGTGATCCGCTTCTAGATGAAATATAAATATCGCACTCTCTTTTAGCTAAATCAATAGGCCTGAACCAATATTCTGCCTCTCGAATGCCAATATGAGTTGCGGTTTCCTTATTTAAAGTTTCAAATAATTTATCAGAAATTAAAAGATCACATAGGGATTCAAAGTAATTAACTTTTCTTAGCGAACAATAATATTGGAAGTTTGCCGTCAATCTTGCAGCAAATTGGATGTATGTCTCGCCTGATGATTTTACAGCATTTTTAAATGAGTTTAAACACTCGCGAGGGGTTAATTGGAATTCTCTGAGTACTATAGATTTTAGTTTTTCATAGTCATTTAATTCCTCCTTTTTAATATACAATAAGACATTATGAGCTCTTTCGCTAAGAAGATTTATTAAAATTTCAGATTTATATTCGTCATTTATTTTCTTGGTTAAAAATGCACGTTCTAATGATTGGAAGAACAGATTAAAATTTTCAGATCTGGTGGGGACAGGGAAGAGATAAAGTTTTAATGCTTTTGATCATATTTTCTATGTTTGTTTCGAACTGTTTCTCTTCGACTTTAGCTGCAGGATTTAAACTTAATGCTTCATTTTTAGCCGTTTAAAGTTCGACTTCTTTTCTAATTGTGCTAACTGAAGTTTAGCGAGCTCAATTTTCTGTTTTTCTAAAGTTGCCTCTCTTTCGTTTCGCGATACCCTCTCATCTATACAGTTTTTAATTAAAAAGTTTTAACGAAATCTGCATCACTCTCAAATGTACTACTCTTCTCAATTTTAGTCTTTAGTTTAGCTATGGTGTCCGTACTCTCCACAGTACCGTCTAGATCCTCAACAACTCTTATGAGATCCTCTTTAAGAGCGTTTTTATACATTTTAGAAAAAATATGGAAAGATCCTACCTTTTTTTCTAGCTCCTTGTTGCTCGCACGTACGATGTATCCAATAATTGAAGAAAAACGTTGATTCCACTGATCTCACCTCTTCGCAGGTTAATATAGTTCTTGTAATTATTAACAGGACACCTCTTCGCAGGTGTTTAGTCAATAGTTCCAACCTCTACACAGGCGGAATATTCACACTGGGTTCGAATCAAAAATTCAATTGAAGAAAAACATTGATTAATAGTTCCGGCCTCTAAACAGGCGGAATATTCACACTGGGTTCCAATGGAGAATTCAACCTCTACACAGGTTGAACGAAGTTTCAAAAAACGGCGGCGCGTCTCCTCCACGGCGTTCACTGTCCAAACTTTGATCAAAATCGAAATTTTCGATCCCGGCCGAACCCCCATAATTTGTGGGAGACAACAAGGGGTCCAAGACATTTGTCTTTCTTCTCTTTTTTTTAAAACTTCACAAAAATTAATTAAAAAGGTAGCTATTCTAACAGATAGGTTTCCATGATGTGTCGACGGTAACGCCTGCTCGCGCACCTCAGTCTTTCTCTCTTTTCTTCTCTAATGTCCAAAAGTTTCAGTTCTGATTAGCTGCGCCTGCGCGCGAAGACTGCTTGCTTTTGGCAGCATGCCACACACACACACACACACATACACACATATATATATATATTGTTTTTTTAATCATCAATTGGAAAATAGGTATTTGAAAATCTCATCCATACGGAAAAAGAATTAAAACAGAATTTCACTCGAAAAAGCCTATGCATTAACGGCTAAACGGAGGAAAAAAGAGACTTGTATGATAAGGAATGGAAGTGGAAGAAACTTCGTAAAAAATTCTAATGGCATAAATACAGAGATCAATCCCTTGCAAATACATATTCACAAAGCGCTGGCATCGAGAGGGAAAGGAGAAATTTACATGAGGAAAAAGGTTTTCCCTCGAAAAAAGCCCGTGCAGTGCTGAGCGAAGCTGAAAGGGAACAAACCTTTCCGATGATGCAAAAAGTGGAAGGAATTTCAGAAACGGCAATTTTAATGATATTAAAATAGAAATCACGCACACACACAGGAAGTGTTGGCACAAGGAAGTGAAAGAAAATTTTCCTTGGGCAAAATTTATTTCACTCGAAATAAATAGCCCCTGCTATGCTAAGCCATGCGGGTAGCTATTTTTTTAAAAATTTAAGTAAATTGGTACATTTTCTTTTTTTTAACTTACCTTTAATAAAATTCGTGGAACTTTGTAATTTTCAAAAATTTGGTTTTTCTGGTTTTTTTTAACATAAAACTATTTTTTTCTTTGTAAATTTAAATCGAAAATAGAAATTTGAAGAAAGATTTCCCTCTGGGAAAAAAAAGAGGGGGAAAAGTTTAATACTCGAAAATACCCGTGCAACGCCTGGCTAAACTGACGGGGAAAAAACCTGTCGGTCAAGGAAAGGAAACTGAAAACATTTCAGAAAAGAGAATTTTAATGGCATAAATTTAGAAACTACACACATTGCACATACACAGACAACCAGAAGTGCTGGCATTCAGACGAAAAGGCAAAATTTCCATGTGGGATTCGGCTATACTCTTCAAAAAGCACCGGGTTAAGCGGAGGGGAAACAGATCCGTCTGACGAGGCATAGGCGTAAAAAAAATTTCTAAAAAGGAATTTTAGAGACAAAATATAGAAATCACACACAAACCAAGAAGTAATAAATACTAGACGGCAAGAATTAATTTACTTTGGCAAAACGTTATGCACTCGGTAAAAGGACGTGCAACGACGGGGTATGCAGCTATTCTACACTATTAAAATCTGAAAGTAAACAAGCGTACCTATCTGTCTACCTATCCATGTGTGCTTATCTTCTCCCGAATGGCACCGCACAGAAACTTGCCAAAGATTCCAAGAGATCGGGAATAATTCGAGGAAGCCGTTTTGTCTATTTATATTCCAATATTGCAATACCTTGAAAAGTTATTAATTAAAAACATCAACTCAATATTCGCCTGCATTGTTGTAATAACGCGTTATTGTTATAAAAACAAGTAATTTAAAAAATAATTTTAAGTCAATTCCTACTTCGTACCACAAAGTAAAAATTTATTTTAGCTACTTTTAAAGAATTGTTACAATAAATATATATATATATATATATATGTATATACATATGATGGAATCACAATATTAAGTGGTAATTCATTTTTATTAGTTTTCATTAAAGTATCGTATTGTCATCCAAAACAATCATGTATATAAAATTTCAGTTCAACCAAATGCACGTGAGAAAAATCCTTTGATTCAAATCGCCAAAATGGTAGCTGTCACCAATGTGGCTGCATTTGTAAGTCTTTAAATAATTAGTTTTAATCAAATAATATTTATTAATTATAATTAAATTATTGTATTGTTATCCGAAATAATCATGTGTATAAAATTTCAGCTCAATTGAGCGCTTTAAAATGTATTTTATTAACGCTTGAAAATTACACACACACCAAGGTAAATAAATAAACAAATAAATAAATATATAGATAGTGTGACCTAATAGTAGGAATTGAATGACGTAAGTTAGCGCTTAAAATCGATTTTCAGCCAAACTGGTGCAACCTAGTCTTCATTGTTGCAACAATGCAGGCGAATTGTGCTTTTATCGTTTTTAATTAATATCTTTTCAAATATTTGTAATTTAAGAAATTAAATGGTCAAAATGGATTCCTCGGATCATTTCCCATCTTTTGGTATGTTCGGCGCTTTTTTTTTTTTTTTTTTGCGTTTACCGTTTGTTGCGAAGATACCCTGACATAAATGGATAAGTTTGCTTACGTATGAATTTAAGACCAAACATCCAAAAAGAAGTAGTGTTTTTAATAGCAAACTGTAAGGGGATTTTTGTTATTCATTATTTAACAAAAATGGATATAAAATTAATATACTTTTAAAAAAACATCTAAAGCCTTATTGTTTATTTTTTATTATTCATTACAAAACTAATTATTTAATAAAAAAAAATTCGTAGATTGTCTGTTTCCTTGTAAATAAAACTGGATTAGTTTTGTAAATTATTTATCGAAAATGGGAATTTGGAAAAAATATTATCCCATGGGAAGAAAAGAGCCTTATTCTTGAAAAAACCCGTGCACACACTACGCCGGGCTGAACAAAGGGAAAAGAAAAAAAAGTGGAAAAGCAAATTCTGACCAAGAAAAGCCTGTTTGATAAAAAAAAAAAAGTAGAAGTAATTTCGGAAAGAAGAATTTAAATCCAAAAAATATAGAAATTACTCACATCATGCATGACACACGCCAAAAGCTGCTGGCGTCCAAAGAGCAAGGGGAAAATTTCCACGGGGATAAAGTTATACCCACGGAAAAAGCCCGTGCAAAGGCGGGCAAAATGAAGAGTAAATAGAACCGTACGGCGGGGTAAAGAGGAGGAAAAAACTTTGAAAAAGAGAATTTTAATGACATTAATACAGAAATCACACGGACACCAGGAAGTGCTGACACTGATAGAGAAAGAGAACATTTCAAGGCGAAATCTACACTCTTAAAGGAGTCCGTAAAACGCCGGGTCATGCAGCTAATAATCCACGTTAAAATTTTGCAATGCAATTTGCTTGATAGTATTAGCGAGAAACTCCAGAGCAGGGGTATCCAAACTTTTATCATTAGTGATCCCTTTCGAAAAAATGATTTTTCCCTGTTATTTCTTATTTTTTTTTTTTGTAATATGTAAAAAATACAATAGAACAAATATTTCAAAAAAAATTGCACGCAAAAAAAATTTACGATAACAATTTAACTGAGAATATTAACAGAAAATTAGGAGAATTTGTGTGTTTTATAAAATTTCTTTTATTTTTATACAATTTTACAAATATAGACAAGGTTTCAGATATACAGATTGTAATTGCAAAATACTTCAGTTTCAATTAATATAGTAGAGTGTGCTTTCTATGTATTGATGTAATTTTATTTTTTAGTACTTGGCCTGAAATTGCTTATCATTTTTATAATCATTATTGTAACAAACGCGACAAATACAAAAATTTCTTTATTAAATAATTTTTTCAATTTTACTAAATTATATGTAAATTGTTATAATTTTTATAAGCAATTTTGCTATGTTGCTTTCTTTTATGTGGTTCTATCGCCATTTATCCGGTTTAGTGGTTAATGCGCATGATTTATGTGCATTAGGGCCTGGGTTAAATTTCCAGAGAAGGTCTCGATATCTGTAAATTTATTGTTCCTTTGCGACATGATGGGAATCAAATAACCGTCTAGCTTCGAATCCTAAAGAGAGAGGGGTAGGTGGACAATGAAAGGTGGGAGTACGTATTTTCTTGAAGAGGCTCTTTGATGCTTTTTACCTGTTTTGACATTGACAAAACTTCGTTTGGAGAAATTTTGGGAACTTATTGGCACTCTACGAATCAAAACCCTGAAGGTCGGAATCTCATTTTGTGTAAATATCCGAGTATGCCAAGGAAATTAAAGAACGTTAATTAAATTAAATAATTTTTTAAAAAGAAAGCTTTACTGATATATAAATATTAGATGTTATAAAGCACATTCATCTGCAGTACTGCACTAACTGAACACTTAAAACGGAACTGAAATGAAAAAACTTACATTTTTCTGAATCATGCCGGTTCAGAGAACCAGTTTTTAATATGAAAAAGAGGAAAAATAAAATTAGAAAGATATAGGTTGTTATGTTTCAAAACTACATAATTTTCTTCTCCTGTTATAAATAGTGGTGCAAAAAGTAGTTATTTTTTAGATCCGGAAATAATTTTGTAGACAAAATTATGATTTAAACCAGGATGCTATTGTCGTTTGATCGGAGAACACTCGCTAAGAACTCGGATTAAAGGAAATACTTTTGATAATGTTGAGTCTCTGTACATGAGAGAGAGAGAGAACCTTTTGTACTTTCACTTAAGACTGTCAGAATAAAATAGCCTTGATCGTACAAAAACATGTGGAACTTAAACGTTATAAAAAAAAAGAATTTAAAAAATTAATTAAAATTTATTCATTACACTAGTTTGGACATTGCTCTTCAAAACGTATTACCATAATTTTTTTTGTTAAGATTTAAAAGAAAAATTAAAATTTGGAATTAACGCCACATTTCCGTGACAGCCGATTAAGGAAGCAAGAACAGTAAAAGTATGAAGACGTTAAAAAATTGCCGCAGAAACCCCAGTAATAGCTAGTTCTGAATGGGCCCTGCATCAAAATTCTTTCGGTACCCTTTTATAAATATGGGTGAGCGTGGGAGTGAAGTTTAACGTCGCATCGCATTGTTCAGCTACACGAGGGCTTTGGCAACGGACCTCGTAATTTTGAACCTTAGGGGAGTGACGAGGACGTCACCTGGGCTGGCACCTCCTCTAATGGCTACCACACAACACCAACGGGAGTGACGTTTTAGCTCTCGACAGATTTAACGTGCATCGCGCCCCTACCCGGCGAGTCTTCAGTGGTACTTGCCACGAACTTATGGCACTCCAGCCATGATCCGATACCTTGAACGCTTGGCTACCACGGCAATTTTTAAATATGGGAGCCTGTTAGTGAGACCGTAGTTACACATGTTAGGACCCCTGTAGCTGGGGGCCACGTTTCATGGCAACGGCGGTAGCTACGCCCCTGGCCGAAGTACAAACAAAAGGTGAGTTTAGCTTAGTAGTTGTAAGGATTGAAAGTTTTTAATGAATCTCCATTGTATTTCCAAAATTTTTAATCTGTTAATATGCGTCGTAATTCGTTTTATGGAACTATTTGATAAAATAATGTCAACTGGAAGTAATAATCGGTTGTTAAAAAAAGTATTCTTTTAAAGAAATATATGTTTTGGGGAATGATTAACACAAAACGCTATGCAAACCAATTTTTACTTTTGCTGGTGATTTCGATTATTTTTAACTGCAGTAATTCCTCATCGTTTTGCACTTTTTAGAATGTTTCTAATTACGTTGTGCTCGCAGCGTCACCACGCATTTCGCTTAGCAAACGGTAGTCATACGAAAGGTGTTGACAGTAAATAACGGAGCACCTGATCTCCAAAAGAGGTCGAAATCTCCTATCGAACACTTGGGGAGTAGCATTGAAAAACTTACTTGCCCTTGTTAAAATTAAGTAGAAATAAATAGTACTGGATTGTTAAATTAAATCGGGGTCGCCGCGTGACCGAGGACCAGAAGAGTGACTCGTTCGACCAGTGGCCGGGGTTTCCGGTCAGTGGGCGGAGCGAGCTTTTCGAGATGGGGAGGCGGGTTTGAAAACAATAAATCTTTACATTGGAGAGATATTTGAAGTGAGAGGAACTAGAATTTAGGCCTTTCGATCGTGATTTTTAACGAGGTTTTGATAAAAAATATCAATTCTCTCTTCATCTTTGCGTATCTAAACTGCCTACCCATTTCTAAAAGAAAGGGGTAGTCGAGGAAGAATCTTCTTAATTCGCTGATCGCGTCTTTAAAGCCAAAGTCATTTTCATTATTTTTCATTAGTTGAAGGGGCTTCTTCGGGGCGGTAAAGTTCCGGAATACTGTTTTGTTAGAAGCGCCCGGAGAGGGCGGCTGCGAAGGAAAGAGATTTGGGTTGACCGGTTTGAGGGTTTGTTAGTTTCTGTAATGGTGTTACGATTACGAACCGTTTCACCTTTTCTCGGTTTTCTTTTGGGGAATTCTTCACATTGGTCCAATTTGCCATGTGTCCTGTCTTATTGCAATTGATGCATACGGGATTTACTATCTTTTCTTTAATGGGGCATCACTGGTACGGTGAGATCTCACCGCATTTTAAACACCTAGTGCGCATAAAACAATTTTTTCGACGAGTGGTTAAACAAGCTACAGTTGTAACATTGTGAAACCCCGGTCGTCTGTTGAAAGCGTCGACCTGCACCTGCAAGGTAGCAGCACTTTTTCAATTGAAAAATATCTGGGGAATCTGGTTTCTTTTCGAGCTCGACCATAAAAATGGAGCGGGGATTTTGTTTTAGATCGGGTGAGCTGGGCCACCTTTCGACACAAAATCCTTGGCGAAGTTAAGTCTTCTTGGATCTCACCGATTTCGGTGGAAACCGGAGTCCTTGATGACAATTTTCAGGGGCGGGAACTGGTGGGTCAATCACGTAGAATTCCTCGCTTTTTTTTTTTTGAGGTATTCTGTCACAATGCAGTGCTCGTCGAGGCTTTGAGTGAAGATTTTAAGGTATTTCCCTGCTAACTTGACGTCGCAGTCAGGGAAATCTTTGTTTAAGTTTTTAATGATTAATTTATAATTATCTTTTTATGTTTAAACATAATTGGGGGACTTTAAGACGGGCGGAAATTGGAGCCGCTGTTTGGTTTGAGGTCGGGGGGTTATTTCAGCTTCCTTTCCGGCAAGACTGCTGAATTTGTTCTGAACGCTGACAGGCTGACTGGTCCCGTCAATGGGGGATCAGAAAAGTTTTAATTTTTCGCAAAAATTTTTTGGGGGCGAAACCACCGTCAGTATTTTGCTGTTTTTGCTATCGTAGCTCATTAGACGCGAGTGTTTTTTCACACTTGTTTCTGGGGGGTCATTTTGCTTTAGTAGAGTTTTTAGCATTTTCCGGGAATCCAGTACAGGGCAAGGAAGAAACACAAAAGCTAACTCACCCAAGTTTTGCTCCTTCTGGGAGAGTTCATCATATTCTTTTTGAAATTCAACGAGGGCACGTCATCATCAGTGAGGTCTGGGGGAATTCCTTCTCACTGCACTCTCACATTGACTCCTTCTCACAAACACTGCACAAAATATGTTATAATTGAACCTGTATTTGTATCATACGTAAAATTAGTGATAGTTATCGTAGTGCTCACCTTTCAGTTCCTTGATATTAAAGAAGTTCGACTGTAATTGAGATTTTTTTTACTTTTGTCATACATACATCAGAATTAGATTCAAGTAAATACATGGGTAATTTTAAAATTGTTCTGAAATCACAATGAAATTTTTATCATTCAGAAAAGGCATTTCATTCTCTAGAAAGGGTGTTCATAATTTTAAAATAGACTCAATACTGAATGTAAGACAAAACTGATATATTTGTTTTCAAATAAATTGCGTTGCCAGTAATTAAAGATAACTGTTGATAATTTATGATTACAAATACGAGTGAAACTCATTTAATACATGAAATTAAGTGGACTGAAATATTTTTCTTGTTAAAAGAATTTCATACTAAGGATATGGAAAAAAATATCGTAGATTTAGACGCATTTTCTTGCATAGATATGTATTTAATAAAAATCAATGAAACGAAAATATTCACAATGAAATTTAATTCAATATTTTCAAGGTGTTGCAAAACAAATGTTTAATTGAGTTTTGTGAAAATAATCTGATCTTTTCTTTTGCATTTAACAGTTAATCTAGTTTTATATATGAGCACATATTTACAACTTTAATAAATAAACATCATTTTACCAGTTTTAACTTCAAAGGCTTTTATATTCATTTAGAAAACGTTTTTTTTTAATTTTCTAGCTCTAGATTCCAACACCATGAACATCGCTGTACCAGATAGAGGGTTGGAAGGCTGCTGGCGCAGCCTAGGTACCTCTTCTCTAAGGCCGCAAAAATTCTAGCTAATATATATATCTGTAGTGATAGAGTTATATTAAACGTATCTGAATAGATCTGTAGTTATGGGTTAAAAGACGGAAATTTTTAATATTCTCATGACCAGAAACAACTGCTAAATGTTGTGTGACATGAAGAAACAATTTTCGTGAAATTTATTTACTTTTCGCAAAACTATGTTATGCTGCTGAAATATGAATTGAAAGTTATGTAAAATTCAGCTGAGAATATCAAATTTAAATGCTAGCAGTGAATTTTTATAGTAATAAATTAGTTTATTTGTTCTGATAAAAAGAAGGAATTTCAATTTATAACATATTTCGTTTGAGGAGACCATTACGAATTAAATTGATAAAATTTCAAAACGAATCTAGTAGGGTTAAACATATTTAACTTTCCTACGTTGTTAAAATTCAAATAAGAAACAAATTGTGAATAAAATTCATTATAATATATTGTTACCATACAAAATACAAGAGAGATTCATTGTATTTCGTTGTTAATTCTAGTATCAACGAACTCGGTTTTTCACTCGTTTTCTTTTTATTCACTTCAGTTATTTTTCTTTCTTTCCCACAAATATTATTGCTTAAGATTTTACCGACCATTCATGATGGTATCTTGAGATGAATGCATTCCGAATTGCGAGATTGAATAGGGGGAGTTTAAAATAAGAATGAATCTAATCACATGAGGAGTAATTTTTTAAAACGAAATAATTAAATTCTCCTATTTTAAGTAATGTTGTAAAAAAAGTAACCATTTTAGAAATCCGTGAATTTTTTCTATAGACAAAATTATATGTTAATATTTAAAATAACTATCAATAAGGTCAGAAGATCTTATAAATAAATTCACATAATATTAAACAAATTCTATTTACTTTTATTTTCTTTGCTCCACCATCCTTCATGTTCCATTATGATCTAAACCAGCATGCTATTGTTGTTTGGATAGGAGAACAAACGCCAAAAATCCTGGGTTAAAGAGATATATCTTGAAAATCTGAGTCATGCTGAGTCTCTTTACCTGAACTTTTGTGTAAGTATTCACTTAAGACTTTCCGAATAAAGAGACTTTCTCGTACAGAAAAATGTAAAATTTAATGTTATAAAAAGAATTAAAAAATATGTAAAAATTTAATAATTAAACTAGTTCGGAGATTGTTCTGCAAAAAGTGTATTACCAGAAAACTATTTGTTAAGATTTAGAAGAAAATAACCTTTGGAATTAATGCCCCATTTACAGACAGTCATTTGAGAGTCAAAGAACAGTAAAAATAAACAAGATGTTAAAAAGTTATTGCAGGAAAGCACTGGTGTAGCTAGTTTAGAGTGGACCCTGTGTCAAAATTCCTTCGAGGAATTTGTTTAGATATGGGAGCCTTGTTAGTGAGAATGTAGTTAAATATGTTGAGAATCCTGTAGCTTGGTGCCTCCTTATTGTTGTTGGTAGCTACGCCCTAGCGGAAACATAAACAAAACGTGATATTTGCTTAGGATTGGAAGTTTTGTAATGAATCTCCATTTTATTGCCAATATTTGAATCTGTTAATACGCATCATAAATAGACTTTATGGAAACATTTGATAAAATAAGTTTAAATTAAAGCCGGGTAAACATTACAACGATCGCGATCGAACGGTGGACCGCCGAGGCATTTTGGGGTGACCGCCTTCAGTAAGACCTAAGACGCACTTATGAAAAGAAACGTATTTATGGAACAACGACTCCAGCTAGACTTTTAAATTAGCTTTTCACAATCCATGCAAATATATGTTGACGTACACATATACCATTATTAGGAAGCGCACAATAACAGCTTAACAGATTTCCCACTACTATAGGGGAAAAGGCGATTACAAAGATGCCATCCGCCGAAATGGGATATCTCCAAATGCCAATTAAAATTGAAAATAAACGTTGAACAGCTATTCCCGCGATAACACGTGGTTGGCTACTAAAACATCACCCTACAAATCCTCGCTTCGACCGTGGGATTGGATTCTTGTATTGTGATTGCATCCAATGATGTCACGGAAATCAGGAGTGAACGTGTTAAGTATATACGACGCTTACAGATTTCCAGGTTCACGTACATTTGTAGCTCGCTGCATTGCAATCCCCAATCTAGCAGTCACTCATATTTATTCTAACATTCAACTCGAAACTTTTGTGTTACTTGCTATATTATAGTAGAATAAGTAATCTATCATATTTTAAGAGGCGTATAATGTCGAAAACAAGTGTTAAGAAAAGAATAGTATACAATTTTTTATTACAGAATGCGAAGTAAAGTTTTACTTCGCAATAATCAATGCAAAATGCGTCTGCTACACACATCAAAAGTATCCATGGGAGTTTTGATGCAGATTTTCCGTTAAAAGGGAATTGCGCAAGGAAAAATTCAAAAGAAATTTAATCGCAGCGAATCGGATAAGAATCATATTTTATTAGACCCAATACTAAACCTAAGGTTGCAACAGTTTCATCTTTTCGTGGGAGTTATGTGTTAGCAAAACGTGTTAAAATCTTTTGTTTGTGGAAATCTTGGTAAAAAACAAGCGTTTCTCACACACACTGTCAGCCATTCATTCAAGAATCGAAATGAACTTTTTCCGCATTTAAAGACGGGCCAAATTTCGTGCAGAACTATCACGTACCATATAGAAATGATGAATTCCGGTTCTGGCTGATCAGCTATCCGATGGCATTACTAATTGCATTTGATTTTAATTGCAGTGTGCCGAAACTACGGACAGATTGATATTTTTGAACTTTGAATTTTTATAATGGTTTTTTTAAGGATATGAGTGTAACAAAAATTATACACATTATTACTTCTAAAGAAATCACGACGAAGATGTTTACTGCAAGTACCTCAAGAAATAAATAGAGGTGAAACAGTATTCCAACTTATAAAGTTGTATGGATGGCAACTGTTGGGGCCCCATCAATGGTCACAGTCAATGAATTGTTCGATATGTATGTGAGAGACGATGATTTACCGCATTTCCTTTCTTATCATTGCATTATTCTCATCAACAGGCCAAATGTTGTGATGGGAGGTCGCCGGTCCCCAAAGTTACAACTGCAATTTTTACATTTGCCCTGTTCTTGCTGTTTACAAGAAACGGAATTTGGTGGAATTCGTCTCTTCTTACCCCACCTCTGAGGGCGAACCCTGTGCTAGGCGGGCATTGTACTCCATAAAATATCGTGGTATCGGGGTGTGTCATTAGGGATTTCCTGCGCTTAAAAATGTCATTGACCGTGACGCAGTAAATCCATACGCTGACTCTGGACCAATGAGAGAAAAATTAGCGGACAAAGTAAAGAATCCGCTCTAGCATATCGGTGCAATAAGGTAAAGCCGAATAAAAACGGGATGCACCCATTAGACCACACTTGGGACTCTGAGCTGACATATCCATTTTGGAAGATTCAGGCCTAAAACCGGACTCGCGGCTCCAGCGGCGACATGTGCCACTCCCCTTTCCTTCACCCCTCTTTCAAAGCCAAGTAGAATATTGTTATGCGTCACACTTTGTACATTAAACCGAAAATTTAATCTTATTGTTATTCAAAAAATAAATTAAGTGTTATTTAAAGAACGGCTCTTTAATTTAGTGTACTGTTTTATTATCTTTTAAAGGATTTAGTGTTTGATTCTTAACTTAAGCCATGATGCGACGTAATTGTAGAACCTGGGTAATTAAAATTGGGTTTAGTGAATTGATTAATCTTTTAAGTTAAACCAGCGTCGCATTAGTTGCAAAAGCCCAAACATACGGCATATTGGTGGAAACCCGCATAAAAAATTGTGAATTCAATTCGAGAAAGAAGTCTTCAGAGAAGAACGTTTCGGGCCAAACTGGAAGAAAACTAAATATATTTACAGGGCATTGTTAAATTAGTGCTGGTGATATTCAGCCGGTTAAGTAGGTATATTTTTCAAAGATTCAGGGACCTACTGCAAGAGGTAAAAAAAAAAGTTTTGAACCAAGAGGTAAACTTAGTGATAACCTTTAATTCTTGGATTTAGCTTTTATTGTTGAAATAACTAATCCTCTTAATGAATTGAACTTAGAATTGCAAGGAACAAAAATCAAATAATAGTAAATTCATTAGATTTGTTAATACTTTCGAAAAACAAGTTAAAGCTATTATATCTTTCTAGAATTAAAAATGAACTATCAAACAAAAACTTAACAGCAAGTGTCCACAAGTTTGTAGAGGTTTAAGGGAAATATCTATTGTTATTGAATATTTCGTCGAAATTGTTTGTCTTGGTTTAACTTCGAAGAGCATCGCCGATTGAAGATAAAAATAAGATTTTCATTGTTTTAATCAGACTTGAAACCTTAAACGCGTTTTTCTCAAAACTCTTATCATATCTCAAGAAGGATTTGACCGAATCACTTCAAATTTATAGGGCAGACTCAGTACACATATATGCGCCAAATGGACAAAGATGATTCCGTACGATTTTCATATTTTCACTAGAGATTGGTCCATTTAGTGAATTTTAATTTATTCATTAAAACACCGTTATTTTTTATTTCAGATATGCCAATCAGCCAATCAACCGGAAGTAAGTGTCAATTTTTTTCTTTCAGGCGGGTGTAGTCAGAGTGCTTTAACTCACGCTTTATTGGATATTTTGGCTAAACATTTATGTACATACTCGTAAAATACATATAAATAAATGATAAAGTTCTATCTTTTTACTAGTCGTCAAAAAAAATTCTCTAAAAATGCTTAGAAAACAGACCGTTACATGTGTGTGTGGGTGAACCCCTTCAAATTATAAATTAATTCTTTTTTTCTAATCCTATAATGAGCAAAAGTTGATTTTGTTGGCAAAATTAATTCTTTAATCTCGATTGTTTAATTTATTTTACTAACACACTAATTAACTATTTTTTTACTAATAAAAAAAATTTCCACAGTAAAATAAATCTTTTCTCTCTAATAAAAAAAAATTGACGAAAATTTTCGATTAAGAAATATTTTTTTCACTTTTATATAACAGT